>MJUU01061078.1:23312-41813 GCA_002080025.1 Modiolus philippinarum
AAACTTAACCTGGTCACTGGACCGTGAAATTGAGGTCAAGGTCAAAAGCCATATGGCAGACGGACATGTACTAACCAAGACCAAGCTATATACCAAATATCATTGACCTATGGCGAAACAGACTTAAGCAAAGAAACTTAACCTGGTCACTGGACCGTGAAATTGAGGTCAAGGTCAAAAGCCATATGGCAGACGGACATGTACTAACCAAGACCAAGCTATATACCAAATATCATTGACCTATGGCTTGTAGTTATTGAGAAACAGACTTAAGCAAAAAAACTTAACCTGGTCACTGGACCGTGAAATTGAGGTCAAGGTCAAAAGCCATATGGCAGACGGACATGTACTAACCAAGACCAAGCTATATACCAAATATCATTGACTTCTAGCTTCTAGTTATTGAGAAATGGACTTAAGCAAAAAATCTTAACCTGGTCACTGGACCGCGAAATATAGGTCAAGGTCACATGATTTTGGGTCCGACAGATAGGGTTCGCCGTAAGCTACATATGGACCAAATATAAAGTTCCTACATCAATGGCTTCTGTATTAAAACTTGAGTTTACGCCGCCGTCGCCGTCGCCGTCATACTTTGCACGCCTATGTCTCGCTTTCGCGACTTTCGTCGCGGGCGAGACAAAAAATGTGATTGGTGTACAATTGTAATATGTATATTATTATGTATTATTAGATTTCGGATTATAAATAAGGGAGTCTCAGATTTCAGGAGCATTCAATATCCTTGGGTTATTTCATTCAGGTTAAATATATTTGCACATAGATAATTTTTTTTGCCATTATAAGCATGCATGTTACTAGCCTAAAGATGAGATTGCTCAGAATCCTGGATATTTATACAAATATGTAAGAAATAGACTAAATAGTTCTGTTTATTTGCATAGAATTGAGTTTTCATGCAGAAAGAGAATAACAAACTTGGATGCTGGAAATCTGACAATAGAAGTACAGAAAGTTAGCTACAATAGGTTTATATATGAAAAAAAAAATGTATAACAACAAGATAGACTTCTTCTGGAAGGGGGGGGGTTAATGTGGAGATAAAGTCATTACCATTTTACACACATGATCAATACTTACTGAAAATATGGTAATCAAATAATCAAGAAGGGATCTGATAATCAAATAATCATTGAAAATACATTTGGTAATCAAATAATCACCAATAAACCCTTAATAATCAGGTAAACAAGAAACCTATGAGTAGGCTTAGTAAATCAAGTATACCACAGGTGAGGTAAAAATCAATGTGTCCTCCAAAACACACTACGAAATCAGTGCCAGTGCCTATTAAAATACAAGTTAGTAAAAGACAAATACAAAACGTATGATTTATAGCTTTCAAACAGTGACATTTCATGGCCCAAAGACCAACCAAAATACCAAATATCATTGAACTCCCAGTAAAAAATAATGAGAAACCACATCCTCACTAGATCATGAAACTAAGGTCAAGGACAAAAGCTATATAGCATGCTGTCATGAGCTAACCAAGACAAACCTGCATACCAAATACCCCTTACCTATAACTAAACAATACTTAGAACCTTTATATGCTCACTCGAACGTAAAATGAGGTTAGACAAACCATATTGCAGAGTGTCATACTTTTAAACTTTGGCATTTTGTTTTTGTAAACTCGAAATGAAATTCTGACCACCTGTTTAAAATGCCAACATCTCACTATTTTATAATGCCAAGTTTTCTTACAATTGTCTTGATAAGTGCCCTGTGTTTGTCTATATGTTGTAATCATCCTCTAGCTTAAGACATTAGTGATTTTGTCTGGAAACAGATGACGGTGATTGTAAGAGCACTTTGCCAGTTTAATTAATGTTTGTTGACAACCCGCATCCATGAACAGGAAAGACATGGATGTAGCCTTGTTCGACAATTAGCAAAGAATTCCACTCAAACCAGTGCGAGGTGCCATTTGAACTTTTGAGGTATGAGCAAAGCTCATTGTTGAAGGCCTAATGGTGACTTCAAGATGAAGAACAACAATAAAAGCGTTGTTCCTTTGCATGTTTTTACAATTTATTTGTAGAGACTTTGTCTCATGTACATTTACTCCATATCCTTTCATTCACCATGTTATACATGAGATAAATCCACATACCAATGTCACTGACCATGAAACTGAGGTCATTGACAAAAGCCATATAGCAGACTGTCATGTACTACCAAGACCAACCCATATACAAAATATCAATGAACTAGCCAGGACAAACCTACATATCAAATATCACTTACCCAACACTAATAGATACTCAAAAACTTAAAATATGCTCATTCGAACATAAAATTTAGGTCAGACAAACCATATAGCAGAGTGTCATGTTATACATGAGATCAATCCATATAACAATGTCATTGACCTTTCATAAATAGTTGATGAGAAATTTACCTAATCAGAAAATCTGAACATGCTAATTAGGCCATGACACTGAGGTCAATGACAAAAGTCATATTGCAGACTGTTATATACCACAGACTAACCTTTATGCAAATTATCATTTAACTACCCTTTATAGTTACTCAGAAACTGACCTAATCACAAAAATTTAACATGCTCACTAGACCAAGAAATTGAGGTCAAGGATGAAAGTCATATGAATAACCAAAGACCAACCTAAATACCAAATATCATCAACCTAACACTAATTACCAAGAAACTGAACTACTGACAAAAACTTAACATGCTCACTGGACCATGAAATTGAGGTCCTAGACAAAAGCTTTACAGCAGAATGTCATGTACAACCCAAGACGTACCAACCCAAAACAACCAATTATCATAGACTGAAAACTTAAGGCAACCTCAAAACTGACCTAACCAGAAAAAACTTAACTTGAAAGTTTACGCTGTTGCCGTCATCGTTGTCATACTTTCTAAACCTACGTCTCGCTTTCCACACCTTTCCTTGTGTCAAAACAATAGAAAAGAGGTAAAAGAAACTTTTCTCAATTACAGGTCCAGCACAACCAACAGTGTAAGCTAGCACTACATTGTGCTGGTTAAGAAGCCAGATGGGGTTAAAGTGAATTACAAACCAGATCGGTGCAATATTTGTTATTACCCTTGGGTCACATGTTGTAGTAGGCTGGGTTGTGGTTGATGGTATATATGGTTCATTACAACGACTCACATTATAATGTCCCTGGAGAAAATGAATCAAATCAACAATATTACATAAATTGGGGCAAACTACAAAATAGAACAGCAATGGTTATCCTATAATTTCTATATTTTTTGCTACTATTGTTATTCCAAAACTAGCATGGCTGCCAAGGCACAATTTGTGTGGCAGTGATTAAAATTCCTTTTCTTATGAATAAAACAAAGGTCATCAACAATAACAAAGTTCGCCTTGTTATGTGGCCTCATTGTCAGAGTAACCAAATTTTGCCTGGATGCTGACCATCAATCAAAAATGTTGCAAGATCAGTTGATTCTACCTTATACACTGAGATCTTAACTCATCCATTATCTTAAATGCAAGTTGATCAAGCAGAAAATATAGGTCAAAGTGACCTAATTTTGCATGGATGCTGACAAGTTCCATCAGAGATGCATGCATATGCAAGGTTAGATGATCCTTTATACATGCATTCAGGCTAAATTCTGAACTCTTCAGTAAATTTAGATGAAGGTCAACCAAGCTGATCGACATTATAGGTCAAGATGACCTAATTTTGCCTTAATGCTTACCAACCATCAGGAGTGCATGCATATGCAAAGTTAGATAATCCTACCATCTATTGAGACTGAGATCTAAACTCTTCTGTAAACTTGAATGTACTGTTAGTTGATAAAGCATTTAATAAAGGTCAAATTGACCTAATTTTGCCTAGATGCTGACCTACCATCAGAGATGCAGCCATGTATTAGATTACATGATTCTAACATGCATAGTGACTGAAATATGAACTAGTTCAAAAACTTAAATGTAAATCAATCAAGCAGAAAATATCGGACAAAGTTAACTTATTTGTCTGAATGCTGACCTACAATCAGTGATGCATGCATATGCAAAAGCTAGACAATGCTACAATGTATATAGTGACTGAGATATGAACTCGTCAATAAACTTGAATGTAAGTCATTGGATGCTGGATGCTAACCTACAGAGATGCATGCATATGCATGGTAACATGATCTGAAGATTTGAACTTGCTTGTAAAGTCGAATGAAAATCAATCAACCAGAAAATATAGGTCAAAGTGACCCAATTTTGCCTTGATGCTGACCTACCATCAGAGTTGCATGCAAATGCAAGGTTAGATGATCTACCATATACACTGACTGATATGTTAATTTTGAATGGAAGCCAATCAAGCAGAAAATATATGTCAAGATATCTTATTTTCTAGAAACCTGTGAGTGGGCCTAAGATGTACCTGCATGTGAAGTCTGATGACCTTACCATGCATAGTTGCAGAGATACATAACAAATGCCAAGAGGGACACTTACATAGATGAAGACACGGATAACAAGAGTACTATAATAGTCCCCCTCAACTTCATTTAGGCAAATCAAAAACAAGAGAAGGAAACAATCAGATTGTACAGCTCTCCTATCTGCCATGTTTTTTTTTGTGTTTCTCTTCTTGTTTCCAAAAATATCTGAGATCTGTATGTGGTATCCTAGATCTGGACTGTTGCATGAACTTTAACCTAAGTCATTGATGCATGAAATACTGATCAAGGTTATAAGGGACCTAGTGACTATCAAGATAAGACTATAAAGATTCATTTACTGTCAAAATAGTATTTCTTCTATGTGGTGTCTGAGATCTAGACTGTTACACAAACTTTACCAAAGGTTATTCATGCATGAAATAAAGGTCAAAGTGACTTAATTGTAAGCATGAGCCTAGTGAATATCCTAGACAAACCAATCTTAACATATCATTCCTATATGAGTTGCAGAATCAGAAATCTAGACTGTTACATCATTTTCAACTGAAATCTTTGTCACTCGTGCATGCTTTTTAGGTTAAATTGAGATTTTTTTTTCAGAAGCCTTGCTACTCATAAACATAGTGAATGTTATTCCTCTACTAGTGGAAACATCTAAGACAGGGACATTAAGTAGTCACTCATGCATCAAATGTGGGTGATATGTGATTTTAATCAAGGGCTTCTTGACATTCAAAGATACATATACTGACAAAATATTCCTCAACACCATGTTAATCTTCTTCACTAATACATGCAATTTATGTCATTTTCATTAGTTTTATATTCAAGGTCAAGTCCACCAGAATTGGAAACGACAGCCTGCCTGCATGGCCAAATTAGACAGACAGATAAATGACAGAATGACGGACAAGGGTAAAACTATACTTTTTCTGGGGCATTTTAAAAATATTCTTAATTAAGCAATATATACACAGCAGAAGTCCACCCTCACATGCAAGCATTCTTCTTTCACGGGTAGTCATATATCACATGCATACATATATGAGATGCATATTAATATCAGCAATTCATACTTTGTTAGTTTTTGTTAGTAATGCATTTTCAAATCACCCAAAATGCAACAATCTTTTGAAATAGCAAATCGAAAGCAATTTTCAAAAGTTTTAATATTTCTCTAAAGGTTTTAAACTCCTCTACATACATTTTTGCTTTATAAGACATTCTACAATTCTATACATTAACTTCCAATTCTCCCTTTTTGTTTTTGTTTTTTTTTCATATTGCCTTGATAGCAATCTGAGCTATTTTAACAAAATGCATGGGTGTTCCGCAGAACACATGTGTCACCTGCACTATATATATTAAAGAATTCCTGTTTTGTTATATAATGACAAACTCCAAAGATAATCAATAAAAAAAATATAAAAATGAATTGGCACATCTACAATATATATTGAAGCATTCTGCATGTTTGGGTAAAAAGTACCAAGTGGTGTAGGAGTTGCCGATAATGGAGGCATACGCTTAAGACTGCAATGAGCTAAAATAAAGAAGTCCAAAGAGAGCTAGAAAACCTGAAAAAAAAAATGAAAAACTAAATGCATGGTGCACATCTGCATTATATATTGAAGCATTCCTGCAAGTTTGGTTCGAAAGTACCAAGCGGTCTAGGAGGAGTTGCGGATAATGGAGATATACCCTATAACACAAATAAGCTAAAATGACAAAAGTCAAAAGATAGCTAAAAAATGAACAAAATTAAAATTAATCAAAAACTAAATGCATGGTGCACATCTGCAATATATATTGAAGCATTCTTGCAAGTTTGGTTGGAAAGTAACAAGTGGTCTAGGAGGAGTTGCGGACAATGGAGGTATACCCTATGCCTCCAATAAGCTAAAATGACAAAGTCCAAAAATATCTTCAAAATCAGGAAAAACAAAAATAAAGAAAAACTAAATACATGGTGCACACCTATAATATAAACTGAAGCATTCCTGCAAGTTTCGTTTGAAAGTACCCAGCGGTTTAGGAAAAGATACGGATAATGGAGGTATACCCTATGATACCAATAAGCTAAAATGACAAAGTCCAAAGAGAGCTAAAAAATCGAAAAAATCAAAATTAATCAAAAACTAAATGCATGGTGCACATCTGCAATATATATTGAAGCATTCTTGCAATTTTGGTTGGAAAGTACCAAGCGGTCTAGGAGGAGTTGCGGATAATGGAGGTATACCCTATGACTCCAATAAGCTAAAATGACAAAGTCCAAAAATAGCTTCAAAATCTAAAAAAACAAAAATAAAGAAAAACTAAATACATGGTGCACATCTACAATATATAATAAAGCATTCCTGCAAGTTTCGTTCCAAAGTACCTAGCGGTTTAGGAGGAGATGCAGATAATGTAAAAATTTTGGAGCCATACAGACAGATAGACAGACAGACAGACAGACGGACGGACGGACGGACGCAAGACCACGGATAGTGATCCCTATTTGTCGATCCTGCACTAGGTACAGGCGACACAAACATTAAGTTGTAGCATGAGATATTCATGAAGATTCTTGGAGAATTTATAATTTTTTCTTCAGTTTTTTAAACTGAAGAAAGGATTACAAGCTGTGTAAACTTTATGAAAATTAGCAAGAGTTGTGTTCCTAAAAAATCTCTTATATCTCACACAAAACTATTTGATCTAATAATCATAACTGTTGTTTAGGAAAAAAGAGACAACCAATTGTTGACGTCTGCCATTTGTAAGGAATTCTTTCGCCATGAGACTGTACCAAGTACAGTGACGGAGATCTAAACTCATCAGAAATTTGAACATTATTCGAACAATTTTTTGAGTTGAAGTAATAAAGCAATAAATACGTACCAATTCTCGACATCCTTTCTTTAACCAATCCTGTCTATACCAGTCCATGCCATCTGAACACCGAGAGGCGGCTGGACACCATTTACATTCAAAATTTTCATTTGTATTAGCTACACATGATTCACAATTTGTCTGTATATTACATGCTGTGGATAAACAAACAATGTAACTGAAAATATTTTTGTTATCAACTTACAAAATAAACATGGCTGAGCACTTGAAAGGTAAAAAGGTTCAAACTCCAGGTCAAAGACAGAAAATATGGAGAAATACCTTATGATTGAGTTAAAAGATATCTTATTGTTTCATTTTGATTGAATTTTTCAATAATTCTTTGAGTTTTTAATCAATATGATATGACTTCTGCCATGATTTGAGTTTACCTTCCACTGTATTGCAATATTTGTCACATCTGGTCATAATTATTCACCAGAAAAAATTTACCCTTTGTTGCTCATTACCAGTGTGAGACCAGCGCAAATAAGTTTTTCTCACTTTAGAGACTAATACAATCTTGCACCACTGCAAGATCGAGAAATCTCAGAAACCCAAGGGTAAGATTTCAATATTATTCTGATGAGGCTTGAAGAGTCAGGGAACCATTGAAATCTTACCCAAGGGTGTCTGAGATTCTTGCATTTTCAATGGTGTTTGTTTTTCTCACATTGATGACAAAAATAAAATTTCTGTACCACCAAGGCTTGTTTAGGGGGAGTCCCAATATCCCATATCCCAGTAAGTCTGGACTAAAATATCCCTTTGAAAATTGAAGATATCCCAATAATTATTGAAATATCCCGTATCCTATGGTCAAAATATCCCATATCCCAGTTAGTTTTGCCTCAAATATCCCATCTCCCATTGTTAAAAGTCGTAAATATCCCATATCCCAATATACCCCTAAACAAGCCTCACCACCAGACTATAATTGACGCCCCATAGTATCTTAGCATTTCACCATGACATCAGCAACGCCATTTAGTCTCCATGAAATTCTTATGTAACCATTTGTTTGGACAAGGATATATCTCAAACAGCTAATAAACTGCTGGGCCAAGAGCGCATGATACGCCCTTCCACTGTCAACTCGAACTAAATGGCATTGTTGGACCATAACAAAATTTTGATAGAAAAAAAAATCAAACAGAATATGTGCCTTACCAAGATGTAACCATTTAACAAATATCAAATTAACATGTAAAGTTAATGCATAGAAAGGTCCAACCAGAGGCTCCCAGGAGCCTGTATCGCTCACCTGGCTTTCAGTTGCCACAATCAAGGTAACATTGTAAGTTATACAGTTGATCTTCAGTTTCTTAAACTTTCGTAGCTCGAACACCTCCAATATCTTGAACTGTTTTTAAAGTCTGATCATGTTTTATTATATTTCTTTGTTGGGCTTTTTTGACAAAAAACGTTCTGGGTAAGGACCACTTTCAACACCAGTTTTGAAGTCGAGACGTCATTTTGTTAATGGCAGTCAACAAACAATTTCCAACATCGGTTTTGAAGTCGCAAACATCAATATCTATTTGGAAATCAAATTTCATTGAAATCGGACAATGTAGAATTTTCCCGCCTTTCTGGCAGCCATTTTAAAAATGGCAGTCAACGAACAATTTTTAACATCAGTTTTGAAGTTGCGACATCAAGACCTATTTGGAAACCAAATGTCATTGAAATCGGACAATGTTGAATTTTCCCTCCTTTTTTGGCGGCCATTTTGAAAATGGCAGTCAATGAACAATTTTCAACACCGGTTTTGAAGTCACAACATCAATATCTATTTGTAAACCAAATTTCATTGAAATCGGACAATCTTGAATTTTCCCGCCTTTTTTGGCGGCCATTGTGAAAATGGCGGTCAAGGAACAATTTTCAACATCAGTTTTGAAGTTGCCACAGCATGGCAAACATTTTATCAATTTACACTCAACCTTCATCTTCTATAGTTTTGGAAATAAAAGATGAACAAAATGTGTTTGTGAAACACTATGCCCCTGGCAGCAACCATGTCTACCATACAACATAAATAATAAAATTGCAATCACTAGAAATTAAGGTTAAATAATAATTTGTACTAAGCTCCTTTAGATCTATTCACATACAGAATATCAAGCCTCTTGCAATTATAATTAACGAGCTAAAAGCAAAATCTAGATTTTTACCCTTTGACCCCTGTGACATTGACCTTTGACCTGACCTTAATGAAATTTGCATAATGGTGTTCAGCTTTATATGATCAATATACAGGCCAAATATCAAGGTCCTATCACATCTGGTTGGAAAAATATCAGCAATGTTAAAGTTTTCAAATTTTCACTCAGTGACCTTGACCTTTGACCTGACCAAATTTTTTTTACTGCATTTGTATTAAGCTTCATTAGATCAATTCATATATAGAATATCAATCCTCTAGCAATTGTAATTAATGAGCTATAGCAAAATCTATATTTTGACCTTTTGACCTCTGTGACCTTGACCTTTGATCTGACCTTAGTGAAATTTGCATAATGCTGTTCAGTTTCATATGACCAATATACAGGCCAAATATGAAGGTCCTATCACATCTGGTTGAAAAGATATAGGCAATGTTAAAGTTTTCAATTTTGCACTCGGTGACCTTGACCTTTGACCTGACCCAATTTTTTTTGGGTGAATTTGTATTAAGCTCCATTAGATCTATTCACATATAGAATATCAAGCCTCTAGCAATTGTAATTAACAAGCTATAGCAAAATCTAAATTTTGACCTTTTGACCTCTGTGACCTTGACCTTTGACCTGACCTTGGTGAAATTTGCATTATGCTGTTCAGTTTCATATGACCAATATACAGGCCAAATATGAAAGTCCTATCACATCTGGTTGAAAAGATATAGGCAATGTTAAAGTTTTTGTTAAAGTTTTCAATTTTGCACTCGGTGACCTTGACCTTTGACCTGACCCAAATTTTTTGGTGGATTTGTATTAAACTCCATTAGATCTATACACATATAAAATATCAAGCCTCTAGCAATTGTAATTAACGAGCTATAGCAAAATATAGATTTTGACCTTTTGACCTCTGTGACCTTGACATTTGACCTGACCTTAGTGAAATTTGCATAATAATGTTCAGCTTCACATGATCAATACACATGCCAAATATGAAGGTCCTACAACATCTGGTTTAAAAGTTATGAGCCAGGTTAAAGTTGCGGACAGACAGACAGACAAACAGACAGACAGACAGACAGACAGGACAAAAACAATATGCCCCCGATCTAAATATCCGGGGGCATAAAAATACAAAAAAAAATTTAAAATTCGGTGAAAAAAAGGGCGATAACTCCTACAACGGTTTATGGCTTTTCTTCAAAATTTCAGGGTGGGTAGATCTTGATATGCTGAACATTTTTGCAATTTACACTTGACCTCTATCTGTTACACTTTTTGAAATAAAAAATAAAAAATGCAAACATCTTGAAAATTTAACGGAAAAAGGGCTATAACTCCGAGATGGGTTTTCAGGTTTTCTTCAAAATTGCACAGTGGGTAAATCTCATCCTGCTGATCATTTCTACTCCATGTCAGATTTTTGATATCTGTAATGGTTTTCGAGTTATTAGCCAAAAACTGCAATTTACCCCTATGTTCTATTTTTAGCGATGGTGGCCATGTTGTTTGACCAGCGGACTAATCGAACACAATTTTGAGAAGCCATACCCTGGTGATGATTCAAGTCAAGTTTGGTTACATTTGGCCCAGCGGTTTCAGAGGAGAAGATTTTTGAAATTGTTGACAGATGGACAGACGGACGATGGACACATAGTGATGGTAAAAGCTCACCCTGGCATAGCCAGGTGAGCTATAAAACAAGAGGCTCTCAAGAGCCTGTATCGCTCACCTGCACCATGGCTGACATAGATAAATGGCATTTCCAATAGGAAAAACAAAACATAAAATTTAGCAGAATACTTTTTTTTCTGAAATTACTGTATTCTTGTTTGGTTTCCATGGCAACTGAAAGATCCACCATCCATTACAACCCATAACAGAACAACATTCAAAAAAAATTTGGGCAGGGGTTCCCCTTATAATCAAGGTAATAGATAATGGTGAAATTGAAACATTCAGACCACAATTCAAATAAGAATTCAAAAATTTGGGCAGAGGTTTCCCTTAAAATCAAAAGGGCCAATGTAAAAATTATGTTCCGGATGGTGGCCATCTTGGATGAGGTATGGACCTGCCAGATACATTTTTTGGATGGGACCATCTAAGGACCATTGTGGCTTAGTTTGGTTCTCATTTGACCAGTAGTTTCTGAGAAGAAGATCTTTGAATGTATATTCCATAGGGTCCAATGCTAAAACTATGTTCCCCGCTGGTGGCCATCTTGGATTAGGTACAGACCTGCCAGATACCTTTTATGGAAAGGACCATCTAAGGGCCATTGTGACTAAGCTTGGTTATAACTGAACTGGTAGTTTCTGAGAAGAAGATCTTTGAACGTCTTTTCCATAGGGTCCAATGTTAAAACTTTGTTCCCCGCTGGTGGCCATCTTGGATGAGGTACGGACCTGCCGGATACCTTTTTTGGGAAGGACCATCTAAGGACCATTGTGACTACGTTTGGTTATAATTGGACTGGTAGTTTCTGAGAAGAAGATCTTTGAATGTCTTTTCCATAGGGTCCAATGTTAAAACTATGTTCCCCGCTGGCAGCCATCTTGGATTAGGTACGGACTTGCCGGATATCTTTTTTGGAACAGACCATCTAAGGACCATTGTGACTAAGTTTGGTTATAATTGGACTGGTAGTTTCAGAGAAGAAGATCTTTGAATGTGATTTCCATAGGGTCCAATGTTAAAACTATGTTTCCCACTGGCGGCCATCTTGGATTATGTATGGATCTGTCGGATACCTTTATTGAAAGGGACCATCTAAGGACCATTGTGTTTAAGTTTGGTTATAATTGGAATGGTAGTTTCTGAGAAGAAGATCTTTGAATGTCTTTCCCATAGGGTTTAATGTTAAAACTATGTTCCCCGCTGGTGGCCATCTTGGATTAGGTACGGACCTGTCGGATACCATTTTTGGAAGGGACCATCTGAGGACCAATGTGACTAAGTTTGGTTATAATTGGACTGGTAGTTTCTGAGAAGAAGATCTTTGAATGTCTTTTCAATAGGGTCCAATGTTAAAACTATGTTCCCCGCTGGCAGCCATCTTGGATTAGGTACGGACCTGTTGGATACCTTTTTCGGAAGGGACCATCTAAGGACCATTGTGACTAAGTTTGGTTATAATTGGACTGGTAGTTTCTGAGAAGATCTTTGAATGTCTTTTCCATAGGGTCCAATGTTAAAACTTTGTTCCCCGCTGGCGGCCATCTTGGATTAGGTACGGACCTGCCGGATACCTTTTTTCTGAAGGAACCATCTTAGGACTATTGTGACTAAGTTTGGTTATAATTGGACAGGTAGTTTCTGATAAGAAGATCTTTGAGTGTGTTTACCCATAGGGTCCAATGTTAAAACTTTGTTTCCCGCTGGCGGCCATCTTGGATGAGCTACGAACCTGCCGGATACCTTTTTTAAAGGGAACCACCCAAGGACTATTGTGACCAAATTTGGTTCCAATTGGCCCAGTGGTTTCAGAGGAGAAGATCTTTGAATGAAAAGTTTACGCTGGACGGACGGACGTCGGACGCCGGATGCCAAGTGATGGCAAAGCTCACCCTGGCATAGCCAGGTGAGCTAAAAATGAATTTAAAAAAATATCAAGTCCAAAGTCCATAACTGTCCACAAAAATCATTTAAAAGGAACCAAATTTAAACTTAATCAGTAATTTATAAACATACAATCATATACTATATATCAAATCAACATATTCACGCATTGATCAGAAAAGGCAGCGAAACTGATGTTTTTAAAAAAAATTAATAAGCCCAAGGGCCATAACTCAATACACAATCAACCAATCAGGATAAAGCTAAAACTCAATCTGTATCTCAACTATATACACTCATATACCAAATATCAAATCACTATGTCAAGCTGTTGCAGTAAAAAAACTCCGGAAACCTTTAATTTTCAAAATTTCACTAAGTCAAAGGGCCACGACTCTGTACAAAATCAACTGACCAGAACCAAGTGCGAACTTGATCTGTGTCTCACTAAATATACTCATATACCAAATATCAAATCAATATGTCAAGCGGTTACAGAAAAAATCTCCGGTTCAAAATTTCACTAAGTCAAAGGGCCATAACTCTGTATAAAATCAACCAACCGGAACCAAATTCAAACTTGATCTGTATCTCACCTAGATATACTCATATACCAAATATGAAATCAATATGTCAAGCGGTTACAGAAAAATCTCATGAAACCAAAAAGTTAATGGACGGAGGGTATACCATAATTGGTCTGTCTTTCGACAGGCGTATACAAATAGGTACTGGCTTGTCTCAAATAAGAGAAAAAACAGTTCCTATTTTTTTTTTTGGCATGAGGTTACATTCAGTTTAAAGCCAAACATTATTTAGAAATTTGGGTTGCAAATTAGGGTTGTGTATAAATGTTTTATTATCCATTTCTTTTTTTTGGTGGTCTAAAACTCTTCTCATTGGTGCTCGTCAGTGTAACTAGTCTGATTTGCTCAGTATGGTCCTTTTTGTAGTAAATCAATTATTTATTTTACATTGGAAACTTAGCCCTTTTCATAAAGTGTTATTATCTTTTCCTGGATTGGAACTCTCCTATTAAATAGAGGTACAAACCCTCTTCGCTTCCAATGCCGCTCGTATGGTTGGCTAATAATGCACAACTTTAACCCTGAATACATTTTAATTCTAACAAAATTAGTGTCACAGTAAACAATGACCTAGTAATCTAAATATGAACAGTGTTATGAATTGTGTTCAGGATGAACAACACTTGCCGTGTTGATTGATAAAATAAACTGTTTCATTGTATTTAAATGCTGAAACCGAACAGCGGACCAATTGATTTTCTGAAATTGCCTATAGTAAAAACTAGATTCAGTAACTATAAATACAGGGGAGACAATCCCCAGACTTACTGAGTAATGGATCCAGTATAACTACTGTATTATTTGTAATTAATGTCAGGTTAACCTCTACTCTGTGGTACTCGTATATAGTTCTTCTAGTTATACCTGAAATGAACAGAAAACACACATCAAAATCAGATCTGATAATAAATTATTCCAAATAAAAAAAAAAAAGAAATTTTTAACATGTTACAAAAATTCTGCAGTACAAAGAAAGTTCACATGATTCATTATGTGGCAGGTACCTCTGGTTTGAAGTTGTTCACCAGTGTCTCCATTTGCGATTTTGTTGGACAAACATTTCGTGAAGAGGTTATTTTTGGCTCATAGCTCTTTATATTGGACTATGTCATTGCTTTTACATATTACACTTCAAAACCAAACTATTCAAGTGGTTAAATTTTCATGGATTTTCTTGATAGCAAATGAAGCGAAAATTACTCGAAAATTCCCCCCGCATGAAAATTACCCCCGCATGAAAATTTCCAGGTTAACTGTACGTCTTCCAAAGGTTTTTTTTTAATTTTCTTTTCAAATTTCTCTTTGGTTAGTTGCTTCTATCTTAATAATCTTGGCTGTTGATGAAATGATTAACTACAACTTACTGTTAAATAGGTCATACATTTTTTGCCTTAAATTCTCAGCAATGGTAATAAATCTAAGGAGTATCATCCCTTATGCAAAGCTCATTAATTGACTAATTTTTCATGTTACTTCTAGACTCTTCATGCTCTCCTAGCTATTCAACATATTTTGATTTGTGGTCTGTCAAATGTTTTCATTTTGTCTTCACTGAAGAGACACAAGTTGTCAAAATGGCCGTTCACAGAAGTTCAATTTACTGGGATTTTGGCATCCCTAACTCTGTTCATGCATAGCTTAAAGTGCTGATGGTTAATCTTGCTCTGTTTTGTCAGGAAATGTGTAAAATTTATCATAAAACATGACTAAATCTATGTTTGAAATGATTTTAACATGACAATCTAAAAAAGCAACAAATACATATAGCTTTTTGGCAATACAAACACAGAAAAAAATGGACACAACTGCTAGCCCCCTTTGCCATTTGATGCATATGTCATGCAAACACATATAATTCCATCCTCTCTTGTATATTTTCCCTCATGCATTTAATATCATGCTAACTATATACAACCAAAACATCCAATTCATAATTTATGTCTACTTCTTCTAAAATATTGCTAAATGTGGTGTTAAACAATAAACTATCAATCAATTGATCAAATCCTGTATGATGAAACAGATCTTAATGTTGCTTAACATCAAATTTATTTCAGCTATACCATTATGACCAGTTTAAACATTGATGGGGCTAGAATGGCAAGACTCATAACTACCTCCTTTGGCCAGTAATCTTTCAAAAAGATTGGACAGACCTTAAAATCCAAGCAGACAAAGCATATTTTGGAACTTTTCTCCGAGCATTTTCCGTACATTTTGAACTAGAGGCTCAGAGACTGAGCCTGAATCGCTCCCCTGACAAAATGCTGAACAATAGGGTCTTCCATGTTCTGCATGGTGGCCATGTTTTATGTCGGATTGAAATGAAATGAGCTATCTTTGTAAAGGACCTTCCATACATCATTCCTGTAAGGTTTGATTAAATTTGCTTCATTTTTCTTCCGAGGATTTGATGTTTTTCCATAGGGTCCAATGATAGATATAAGTTCTGTGATGGAGGCTATGTTGTTTGTTGGTTCCGATCAAAATGAGCAAGCTTTGTAAATAATGTTCTATACATCAGTCCTGTATAGTTAAGTTGAATTTGTTTCAGTGGTTTAAGAGGTGTTGATGAAAATGACTTATTTCCCATAGGGTCCAATGTTAAATATAAGTTCCATGCTTGTGGCCATGTTTTTTGTTGGATCGGAATGAAATGAGCCATCTTTGTTAAAGACCTTCCAAACATCATTCCTGTATAGTTTAGATGAATTTGCTTCAGTGGTTTCAGGAGTTGATGGAAATGACGTTTTTCCCATAAGGTCCAATGTTATATATAAGTTCCATGCTGGCAGCCATGTTTTTTGTCGGATCGGTACAAAATGAGCAATCTTTGTAAAATTCCTGTAAAGTTTGGTTGAATTTGCTTCAGTGGTTTCTGAGGAGTTGATGAAAATGACGTTTTTCCCATAAGGTCCAATGTTATATATATATATATATATAAGTTCCGCGCTGGTGGCCATGTTTTTTGTCGGATCGGAACGAAATGAGCAATCTTTGTTAAGGACCTTCCATACATCATTTCTGTAAAGTTTGGTTGAATTTGCTTCAGTGGTTTCTGAGGAGTTGATGAAAATGACGTTTTTCCCATAAGGTCCAATGTTATAAGTTCCGCGCTGGTGGCCATGTTTTTTGTCGGATCGGAATGAAATAAGCAATCTTTGTTAAGGACCTTCCATACATCATTCCTGTAAAGTTTGGTTGAATTTGCTTCAGTGGTTTCAGAGGAGTTGATGAAAATGTGAAAAGTTAACAGACGGACGGACGACGGACGCCAAGTGATGGCAATAGCTCACACTGATCCTTTGGGTCCAATGACGTTTTCAGGTACGAAAGTAAGTCATGTGAACAAAATATCCTGAAAATTTTATTTGAATCTGACAAAATGTTATGAAGGAGTTGCAGATTAATAAACCAAACTATGAACTCTCTTGGGCTCTGTGAACCTCTATTGCTGTGGTCAAGGAAGTGGCAAAACTTTCAATTTACAGACATTAAGATTTACACCCACACTTTCAACCTTTCACCGACCCACCATCTTGCAAAGACAACATTGTATACATTTGTCAGGTTTTCACGTCTGATATATCTACAACGTAGACATTTCACATCGATGAATGGGGGGGGGGGGNGGAGGGGGTCTGATCCCGGAATCCCGACTTTAGTTTTTCTAAATCCCGAAATCCCGAACTACAAAAAAACTTAAAGACTGATGAAATCCCGATTCCCGGTGAATAAATTTCCCGAAATCCCGGGGTTAAAAACATCCAATCCCGACATCCCGACAAAGGGCCGGCCCCCCCTCATGAATCTAACACACTGTGTAAGCTTGGGGTGTTAATCTTGACTTCATTACAATAAAAGTTTTTCCACCTCCTTGACCGTAGCAATAAAATCTGTAAAATCAAAATTTTAAGTATCAGGCGCACAACTGGTTAGTTTGGTTGGAATTTGTCTTACAGTTTTGTAAGAGTTGCAGACTAACAAGCAAACAAACAACAACCTAAATACAAAAAAGAACTATACAGCAACAATGAAACTAGGACAACCAAACCATTATATTAACCAAAAAAAACCCAAAAAACAACCTATAACATAAACAAGCAAACTTAGAGAGGCATACCTGTCAACACTCCCAATTTCGTCGGGAGGATCACAATATTTTGTCGAAAATTCATGTATCTCCCGCCAGCTATCAGTCTCCCTAGCCAGAGCTGGGAATCTCCCGATTTCAAAAAAATCGCCAAAAATGGAAGTTTGATGCTCATAATCTTTGTCACTTTTTTCTAATTGCCCAAAATGATAGTTTTATTACACCTGTTCTGCTAATTAAAGGATTAATTCAGTCATAAACAAACATTCGGTGGCAGTGTTTACCCGAGTTATCACCTAACTACCTGTCAATCAGAGATTACCTGCTTACATTTATTTCAATTTCCAGTAAATTGCTTAAGGAAATTAATTTTTTGAACATTGAATTTCTTTTCCACTATATTTTCACAATTAAACTTCCCTTTGAATTATCTAATTTTACCGGAACACATGTTTTGACATTTGAGTGTTTCCCTTTAATGTTTATGATTTTATTCTAAAGCATTTTAATACAGGACTTTCGAGATAGGAACTCTCGTGTAATTGAAGGCAGAAACGATCACCTAAAATACCAGTAAGAAGGATAACTAGATTCATGACCTAATGAAATGAACATATAACACCTAAAAACAAGCTATTTATGAAACTGAAGTGTACTTATAATTTGTCCTACATGACAATTACTTAACTAAATTTTAATTGACAAAAAATAATTAATCTAAAGGGATATAAATAGATTAAATATAAATCACCCTTAGCTCAAAAGTGTTCATTA
>MJUU01061079.1:0-23673 GCA_002080025.1 Modiolus philippinarum
ACAGCACCACCACGACAAATGTGAGTTTGTTCGTGCTGATATACTACTATTATATCTTAGGTTGCAAACGATCTATTGACGGAAATATAAAAAGGAAATAATAAAAATAACAATGATACTGGTTGAAAAGTTTTTATCAATTGAGCTTAGGATTGCCTGTACATATTTACGCCTTTCATTCTGTATAAATAAGATGCAAAATTGCTAAAAATGAGAAAACGTCACGATTTTTTTATTTATAATTATAAATTTACGGAAAACTTTGTGATTCAGTTTTCGGGTATATCACGAGAAGGGAAATAACTCTTACATTTTTAAATTTACCTGGATAAACACAGGTAAATAATTATTCGCGAATAACAGCACTTACCGGCAAAATGCAATTTTATATCTGAATAATTCATTTCATAATTCTTTTTTTTTAATTTTGTTTTTATAATATAAATTAATATATATGAAATACGTGTGGGACACATTATGAATATTTACCAAACTGGTATGAGAGCGGTCATGGCTAGAACGGGTCAGCTGAGAGCAGTCATGGCCATAACAGACTAAGGTAGAACGGTCATAGGTAGAATAGGTCAGAGCAGTCATAGCTCTGACCAGAACGGTCAGGATTCTAGCGATCGACCATGACTGGTCAGAACGGTCAGGATTCTAGAGCAGACTTGATACCAGTTAACTTAGAGCGGTTTTTATGACTGCTTCAAGTTAATTTCATGAGAGGTTATGTCTGCACCCCACTGTACTAATATATTATTATATCCAAACTTTGATGGCCAGCAGTGGGAACATAGTTTACATTGGATTCCATTAAAAGAATTAGGTCTTGAAACCACTAATCCAATTTGAACTACACTTGATAACAAAAGTCCTTAATTTGTGTCTTGCATGTCGGCATACAATCCGAGGTGGCCTCAAGCAGGAAAAAAGTTTGATATTGGACCCTATGGGAAATACCATTCTTATATCTATTTCAGGGATGGTGCACGTGAGCGATACAGGCTCTTGAGAGCCTCTTGTTTTGTTATTGCAACGTATTTTTGTTAATGACATGCTAGTGATTGTGTAACACGATGCCAAGTCTATATGTCTTTTAAGAAGCACGTAATATTACTTTTTAATTCATTGATACCATACTTTAACATTGACGACGTAAAGGATTGTCAGCACAAACAGTATTTGCATAATGTTCATTTACTTGATATTTTTCATGAATCTTAGTTTTTTTTTCAATTAAAGTATTTTCCTAGATAATTGCGATTGCATGCCACTTCTCCATGAATTTGTTAAATTAATTAAACTTGACCTACAATTAAATTTAATCAAGATTCTAAATACATTACCTATTCGTATTAATCTAAAAGTAATCAGCACGAAATAGTGTAAATAATACAACTTTATAAAATCCATTTGAACAATAAAAATTTCAGACAAATGACAATGTATTGTCATTTTGAATGATGTTTTGTTTGTATTATAAACAAACGATCAAATGATAACTTTTTTGTGCTTTTAAATATTGCCTTTGTAAATTTTTATTTGTTTGTTCTTTATTTCAATTTATTTCTTTTTGAATTGCATGCATTATTAAACGGTATTCATTTTTCATAGGGCCTTTAGCTCCCAAGTTTAGATTTTCTTGTGTATGTATGGTTTGCCCGGTAGTACTGTACTTTTGACTAAGGCAATGTTCCTTTAAAAAGGGATCATTTACCTAGAAACTTTGGTCTAAACATGGACAAAAAAGCACAAAACAAAATATACGTTTATCAGGATGCTGATAATAAAGCATCCAAAACAATGTTCTAAATCAGATTTCAGTGCAAATCTACCTTTTAATGTGTAAGTTATCTTTCAGTCAAATTTCATTCAATTATGAGAACTTTCAATTTTCTCGGCCTTTCGTGCGTTTTCATAACAATGAAGACCACGAACAATTTTTCAATGTTAGCTTATCTTTGTGCAAAGTGTCATCCCACACTTTTATTCCCACTTTTTATCTGTTTCAATGGCAACATGTTGGATATTCCCAGACCTGATTGCACTTCTTGGAATAGGTATCTTTCTTTGATCAAGATCGGACCAGAGGTCTGAGAAACCGGGAAGACAAGAAGAAGAAGAACTCGTGAAGGTTTCGAGAAACCTTGTGTCTCGCCTGCTCATTCCACTTCCATTATAATTTGGTCTATATGAAGTTGTAGTTGCTAAGAATTCTAAGAAATAACTGGTCTTTGAGAGTATCAGGAAATTAACAAAAATTGAAATAAAAATTTTTGAAATCCAATCACTTAAAATATTTCGTTTGACCAAAATACATCCAAAAAGTATACATGTAGTTGCAAACAAGAATTCCCAAAATTGTTTTGTTTGGAGAGTATCAGAGCATTTTCCAAAATTGGAATCAAAATCTTTGAAATATAGGCTTGGGAATTCTTGTTTTCACTAAAATTTAATATTGCAAACAGAGGGTACCTATTTTGTGAAATCAACTCCTCCTACAGTTTTCAACTCAGATCTTTGAAAACTTAAGAGAATGCTTCTATATATATTGAACAAGTGCACCTGATTTTATGGAAATGTTTCCTCATTTTTTCAGACTTTGGAACTTAGTCGTTTTTATTTCATATAGAGGGTAGTTATTTTGTGAAATCAACTTCTCCTACAGTTTTCAACTCGTATCTTTGAAACTTTGCAGAATGTTTCTATATACATTGAAGATGTGTACCTGATTTTATTGAATTGTTTCGGAATTATTTCCTTACTTTCTGGATTTTGAAACTTTGATATTTTCTTTGAAATTGTGAAGATGTGCGCTTGATTTTTTTAAATGTATAAGATCTTTTTCTTATTATTTATGACATAGAAGTTTAGTCATTTTTATTGACATTTTCAAAATCGTATACCAAAACTGTGAAATTCGTTCCTCTTAAACACTGTTGTACTCAGATCTTAGAAATTCAAAAGCATACTCAAATTGCACTGACAGACCCATTTAATTTAAATTTCCGTTTAACGTAACCTAATAAACAATACTTATATCTAAACACGAAAACGCAACCCGGCCATTTGAGTCTTTGACCCATTTTTATTAGGCAACCAAGTGATTTGAAATGAAATAAAAGGAAAACAGGAAACACCTACAATGGCTGAAAATCAGAATTACAGGCCACAATCTGCCATGTAACTACACAGGAAAAACACAAATCAGACAAAAGACAAACGTAAACAACGATAGGAACTCTTGGGCAGTGGGACTTGGTTTCGGCACTAGGAAGAGCTAGCTGTAGGATTAAACTGGTTTATGGGTACCCTAACCTCCCCTTTATCTACCCCTACGTTCGTTCTGGTATTTCTGCATTACAAAACATTTTTGGGTGTAGTAGTGTTTTCCATATCTCTAGGCCTCCCTTTAATATTATAGGGTTATAGAATGGGATTTTTCATATTGATCCTGTATCATGTCAAAGGACGGTCGTATTGGGCCGAGGCAACGCCGAGGCCCAATACGGCTGTCCAAGGCCCAATACAACTGTTTAAGATAAACCGTAATTAAAAATGTACGATTGGTTTACATTGTAGCAGTCTAGTAGATTATTCAAATGGAATTATGTTCTGTTCGTGAAATTGCCACCATTTTGTTGAAGATTTAATGAACCGGAAGTCCGTATTTGGCCTGGCCGTATAGGCCCAGCAAACCCGTATTGGGCCAGTATTGGGCCAGTAAATCCATATTGAGCCAGTAAATCCGTATTGGGCCTGTTTGGTCGTATTTGTTCAGTAAACCTATATATTTGCTCTAATCATTTTGTATTGCATAGACAATTCTAATCATATTTTACATAACTATTTAATAATATACAATTATGGCACTTCTACGAGATCTATATGGGGTTTAACGGAGCAATAAAGTAAGATTTAACGAGGATTTACCCCGAGTTCAATATTATACAATTACAGAAAAAAGAAGGGAAACGGGGAATGTGTCAAAGAGGCAACGACCCAAAGGGGAGTAATAACAACTCAAAGCCACCATAAGATCTTCAATGAACGGTGAGAAAACCCCAGGCCCAACGGTAGGTCGGAGTCGGCCCCTGAATAAAGAGTAATCAAGTTCAGCGAAATAAACATCATCCTAGACTCCTATACATATAAAGTAAACTAACTAGAAAAAAGACAAGACACACAAAGGCTTAATAAATTTCCTGACTTAGGACAGGCGCAAACCTGCTGCGGCGGGGTTAAACTAGTTTCATTGGGCCCAAACCTTCCCCCTACAGCCAATATGATAAATCAAAAAACAATCGTAACAATAGTAAAATTCAGTTGGCAACAGAACAGAGTCAATTGTGAAAAATGGAACTGAAGAACTAAATATGCGGACAAAAACATGCTAGCAGTTAACTGACATGCCAGCTCCAGACCCATTACCAACTGGCAAAGTAAGTTATGTACCCCCAGTAATCGGTCCATATCAGAATTTTTCAATATACTCTTATAAGGTACCGTCCGAATTTTGGACCGGAAATTTTTCGTACGGGTCTAGGGGTGCTAGGCTATATGGTGTTCATTAGGCCTTGGACCCAACTACCTGCTATATGATTGCCAACGTGGAGAAACGTCAGCAAGGATCCATCCGCAATTTTTGAAATTGGTCCAGATGTTCACTATACGCTTATAGGGTTCCGTCCGAATTTCGGTCCGGATATTTTTCGTACGGGTCTAGGGGTTCTAGGCTAGGTAGCGTCTATTAGGCATTGGACTCAACTACCTGCTATATCAATGCCAACATGGAGAAACGTCAGGAAGGGTCCATCCGCACTTTTTGAAATTGGTCCATATCAGATTTTTTCAATATACTCTTATAAGGTACCGTCCGAATTTTGGACCGGAAATTTTTTGTACGGGTCTAGGGGGTTCTAGGCTATATGGTGTTCATTAGGCCTTGGACCCAACTACCTGCTATATGATTGCCAACGTGGAGAAACGTCAGCAAGGGTCCATCCGCACTTTTTGAAACTGGTCCAGATGTTCACTATTAAGCTAGTGTAATTCAATTTCCATAGGCGTCAATAGTAACATATCCTCCTTTTACAACTTTATCTGTCCTTTTTTTTCTCCACAAAATGTCATTTCCCACGACGAAGAATAATCACTGTAAATTTCAAATACAGAAACTTATATGTTGCCATTGGTTTTCCGTTCTTAATTTTGACCTCTAGGTAATTACCCGAAATTTTGAAGAAAATTGCGTGTATTTAATGTAAACTAGAGACACCTCTTTTTCAGATTAAAAAAAAAATATTTTATTGCAGATAATAAAGTGGTATTTTATAGTTTTTAAATGCAGTATTTAATAAAAAAAAATAATAATATATAACAGAAATCAATTACATCCAATCAGTGGGCTGGCAGACCGATTACCGAGCTGTAGATTGGGTGGCCAAAAAGATTCCAAAGCAATGTTCTGCTTATTACACTCTTTTTACTGTAAATGGTAACGAGATATTATATTTTAAATGCACATTGATAAAGAATATCAGATTTTTTTTTTATTATTATTATTTTACCTGCACTCTGTGATATAATCTCAAAATATTTTATATAGGTGAGTTTATCTTGCTAAAATTCGGGTCTAAGGATTTTTTCTTATTGTCGGGTTTACTTCCTTTTTCAAACAAATCTGACCAACACAGATGCCAAAATTTGTTTACGATTCTGGGCTGACAGAATATTTTTGTAGCCTTCAGTTATACTATCTAATAATAAGTTTCGTATGTTTGTGCAAATAATTTAATTGTGGGGAGATTTATCATAGTTATTTTTAGCTGAAATTGATGATGGGTAGAACGCGGACCTCGAAGAAGACACCCCAAAGTCAACCATGAAAACGGCCTTTAATTCAATTTTTATTTGAAAACTGTTTTGCCATATAATTTTTGAGCTTTTGTATAGTTCATGCAAAATGTCCAAGTATTTGACCGAACGCACCAATTCTTATTGGCGGATGGGGTATTGGCGGATAGCGGTTATTGGCGGATGGTAATGGCGGGTCACTTCACTTTAGTGCTTTTTTATGTTGTTCCATTACTGCTTTTACGTCTGTTCATGGTACTGTTTTTCCATTATTCTTTTTCCGAAACCCTCCTTTTTTCTTTTTTTTCAATGCCTCCGTCTTCGTTTTTCTTGTTACATATTTTTCTTCCATTGTACTTTTTCCGATTTATCATTCTTTGGTTTCCATTTTCTTACCCCTTAAATGACTCTATGTGTCTTCTCCTAACCAGACCCCTTACGTTTTCTGCCGTTCCTCATGTTGTTTGTCATACTCCTTCAGCATTCACCTTTTAGGGTGCCTCTATCTATCAAACCCCAAGCCTCTCTATGTGCTACTTCATTGTCATCCGAAACTGTGTGATGTGTTTCCATTTTCTGTTGAGACATATAAGTCGGTGAGCCATCCTCATGATGCATATACAAAATTTAAATCCATAAGGGTTAGTGCTATAGTCGTCCATGGCAACTCTTTTATCGAACACAGTCTTGTAGTATTTGTTTTGATGTACGGTTAATAATCTTTTCTGATCTCTGGTTATCTTGTAATCGTCTTTTACGGTCTTCACGGAATCTCTTTTGTTTGTGATCATATCCTTTATGGTGTTGTAGTTGATCGCGAGCGCATTCTTGTAGTTGAGGGTGATTCCTCGCACTTTACATATGGTCGTATTTCCTAAACTGTCGGGATTGCCTAATTTGTATATGTTGTAGGCATAGTTCTTCAGTTCCCCAGTCACGAACTCTCTAATCTTGTTGGCGGGTACTTCGTCTGTAAGATCTCCTAAGTAGTCTCCTAATATAGGTCTCCATTCTCCAGATTGAGATGTATAAATGATAGAATCGGTGTCGACGTATAAGACGCGGGTGTTACAACTTCTCAAGATAACTGTATAACTTCAGTCTTGCTTGGGCGGTGGTATAAGCGGCTATGACCACATTGGTGCGTCCAGACTCTTCGACGAATTCGTCTTTATACTGATATCTAATTTCCACCATCTCATCACTGACGAAATTAATATCCATGATGATAATTTGATCACTGGTTAACATGTCGAAGTATTCTGCAGGATCATATACATATTTGATTTGGTGCAAGTTGCTTCTCTGTCCGAATTTATCCCAAAAGCTGTTTAACATCAACTTGGCTAAAGCTCGTAGTCCCGGATTCTTCTTAATATTGTTGTAATCAAGAAGAATACCCTCCTTTTCATGGTACTCTCTTATATATTTATTTTTGTCCTTTTCAGTTTGACACCATTCTGGCCATCCGCTGGCTTCCTGTTTCATTTTGAGAAAGGTGTTTCCATATTCGGTAAAGAGTCTTCCTGTCTTGGTGGTTTGATCATACTGTTCCGTGCCAAAGTGCCAGACGTCGCAGATTCTGTCTATCTTATATCCTTTCTCCAAAGCTTTCTTTAGTTCATTGGCGACCCAAGTTCCGGTCAAAGCCCTTTCGTCGTCTATGTGTTGACACGGTGTCTGTTGATGAGTTTCGGCACAAGTTTTACACAACGTAAACAATAACTTGTTATTGATTTTGGTCGGGAGTACGGGAATGTAGAGTCCTCTACGTGGCAGTACTTTACATTTGATGAGCCCTTCGTATTGTTGTACGGTCTTCACGGAATCTCTTTTGTTTGTGATCATATCCTTTATGCTGCCGTAGTTGGATTTTTCAAAATACGCTTATAAAGTTGTGTGATATATGTTTTCTGGGTATCTTTGTCATTCTAAATCCAATGAATACATTTGTAAATCTCTATCTCTTATTGTATAGCTGTTAGGGGTCCCCCCAATTTTGACAGGGGGTCAATCAATCAATTCAAACCGCCCATTAAACCAGCCATAACGACTTAAGTTCCCATTCTGCTTCTATTCTTCGAACTGAACAGACGCATAAAAAGAAGAAAGGCTTTACCTATACTGTGATACATAACGAAATTCCAGGAACCAAACAGAGTTACTCATTGAAAACAGCAAGACTCTACAAGATGTCCAGAACTGCCCCTTATTATCAGACTGAGAGAAAAAGTCAGCCACTGAAACAAATGAAAACTGCAAGACTCAATAAGATGTCCAGAACTGACCCTTATTTTATGACTCAGAGAAGAAGTCAACCACTGAGACAAAATTGTGGGATATGCCACCAAACCTTTAGTCGACGAGATAATCTCCAACGACACATGAATACACATAAAATCAAGCCCATCAGGTTTCGATGTGAAGATAGTGGACAGAAATGCAATAGAAAGGATGTGTTATAATGTCATCATCGTACCAAGGATCAAATCAGAGAAGACGCGCCAGTCCAACCTAACAACATGAATGGTTTACCATCACATTGAAGAGAGAACCCAGCGAACCAATGAACAGCTCAATTGAAACAATACAAATCCCGCACCAAAAAGATGCAGAAGAAATCAACATCCAATTAAATGGACTCTAACTCCAGATACAATGTAAAGACTGCACGTGGATCTCCGACCCGTGCTTGTCTCATGACGGAGAAAATAAACTATGAAATTGACAATGACTTTGTTATTTTTATGAACCCTTGAATCATGTCATAATTATGATCAAGTCCCTCCGAATATAACACCCACTACTTTTGGAAAAGTAACAATTCCGAAACCCAAGAACAGCAGCAATATCCAAAAATGCCCAGCAGCAGCGGCAGCAGCTTAAGCAGCAGCAATTATCTCACATCACTGAACAGCAGCAGCAGCAATCACCACCACTGAAACCAAACAATCATCACCCCCACGACTGAATTCGCCGAAAAAGCACGAAAATATCAGAAAAATGTTTAATTTTAACGTGAAACAAAAAAATAAAAGAGAAAAACTAACAAAATTATAACAAAAGCACGAATTAAAACGAAAAATTTATTCAAAATTAACACAAAAAGCACAAAAAAGTAATACAAAGTCACAAAGTAAAACAAAATTTATACATAATCTTAACAAAAATTTAAAAAAACAATAAAATATGCTCATAAAAACACGAAGAAAACAGATGTGATAAAAGTTGAACATAATGATAATTAAATTAAAAATAAGTACAAAATGTTTGAAACATGTGAAATAAAACTCACAATATTCATAAAAATGTTAAAATTAACAAAACGCGTGTTAAATGCGCATATGCAGAAAATAAATTCACAGGAACTTCGGTATTTAGTTATTTAAATTTAAACAAAAATAAAAATAAAATAGATACATCTTGAAAAAAATATCTACAAATAAGTAAAATAAAACAAATAAAACATGTAAAAATATGAACAAATCATACAGAAGTGCTTTTTTTTTATTAAAAATAGCAAGTTGTTATTACAATGAATTAAGAGTCTTGGAAAAAATGGGAGTCAAATATGAGTATTTGGGAATTAAAACTTGAATATTGTTATTGTTAACGTTGTGTAAAACTTATGCCGAAACTCATCAACAGACACCGTGTCAACACATAGACGACGAAAGGGTTTTGGCAGGAACTTAGGTCACCGATGAGCTAAAGAAAGCGTTGGAGAAAGGATATCAGATAGAATCTACGAAGTCTGGCACTTTGGCACGAAACAATATGATCAAACCACCAAGACAGGAGGACTCTTTAATGAAACAGGAAGCCAGCGGATGGCCAGAATAGTGTCAAACTGAAGAGGACAAACACATATAAGAGAGTACCATGAAAAGGATGGTATTCTTCTTGATTACAGCAATATTAAGAAGAATCCGGGATTACGAGCTTTAGCCAAGTTGATGTTAAACAGCTTTTGGGGTAAATTCGGACAGAGAAGCAACTTGCCCCAAATCAAATACGTATGTAATCCTGCAGAATACTTCGACATGTTAACCAGTGACCAAATTATCGTCATTGGTATTAATTTCGTCAGTGATGAGATGGTGCAAATGGGATATCAGTATCAAGACGAATTCGTCGAAGAGTCTGGACTCACCAATGTGGTCATATAGACGTTTATACCACTGCCCAAGCAAGGCTGAAGTTATACAGTTATCTTGAGAAGTTAAACACCCGCGTCTTATACGCCGACACCGATTCTATCATTTATATATCTCAATCTGGAGAAAGGGGACCTATATTAGAGAGTTCGTGACTAGAAGACCGAAGAACTATGCCTACAACATGTACAAATTAGGCAAACCCGACAGATTAGGAAATACGACCATATGTAAAGTGTGAGGAATCACCCTCAACTACAAGAATTCCCTCACGATCAACTACGACACCATAAAGGATATGATCACAAACAAAAGAGATTCCGTGAAGACGATTACAAGATAGCCAGAGATCAGAAAAGATTATTAACCGTACATCAAAACAAAGACTACAAGATTATGTTCGATAAAAGAGTTGCCATGGACGACTACAGCACTAGACCTGATGGATTTAAAATTGTACATGCATCATGAGGATGGCTCACCGACCCATGACTGCTTAATGACGGAGAAAATAACATACAGATATTTAATATTGGTTTGTTATTTTATTTGTATTAAAGAAGATATGTCTCAACAGAAAATGGAAACACATCACACAATTCCAGATGACAATGAAATAGCACATAAAGAGGCTTGGGGTTAGATAGATAGAGGCATCCTAAAAGGTGAATGCTGAAGGAGTATGACAAACATCATTTTCACAACATCTTAACGGTAAATTCAAAATTTCATCAGATGCGCGAGATGGATTCGCATTTTTAAGACACCCGTACCACCTTAATAAAAAAATACAGCAAAAACAATAAGTCTCCCAATACTTCGTTTGGGAGACTAAATAATAGAAAAATGAACAAAAACAAATGGCTCCTGAATACGTCCGGAGCGACATGATGCAAGATTTGCAATTGCAAGCAATAGCTGATGCGCCCCAGGTAACCAAGTCGATTTTTCCATCTAGTTCGTAATGTCAAATCTACATACAAGTCAATTTCCTTGAAATCGGACAAAGTTAAAAAAATTGTTATATGTTGGCGGCCATTTTGAATATGGTGGATATTTTGCATTTTTTTTTTCGCATGATTTCTCTCCTCTCATCATAAAAACATTTATACAAAATATGAACAAATTCTGCATAGCAGTTCCTGATATATTGAATCCTCAATATTTTTACGCACAAGGGCAGCCATTTTGAAAATTTTTGTCAAAAATACACAATTTTTCTTGATAGTTCAATTTGTGCCAAGTATAAATGAATTCTGTCCAGGCTTCTTTGAAAAATAGCCGGACAAAAATCATTGGAAGAAAATTAAATATAAAAGCAATAACAATACTAGATTTGCAATTTCATGCAATTGCTGATGTCACCACTGGTAGCCAATTCGATGGCTCCAATTTGCTCGCTGTGTCAAAGCCTACCTAGATATCAATTTTTGTTGAAATCAGAAAAAGTTAAAATTGTGACGTTCTTTGGAGGCCATCTTGGAATGTCAGCTATCTTAGAAATGTCAGCAATCTTGGAAATATCAGCCATCTTGGAAATGTCAACCAAATTGATTTTTTCATTGCATGTTCATTAAACATTCATATAAATATGTTTTTAATTATACAAAATATGATCAATTTCATCAAGCAGGTCCTGAGATATTGGATAAAGTTGAAATTTGATTACGTATTTTGGCAGCCAACTTTGAAGTGGCAGCCATTTTGAAATTTTTGTTTGCATAAATTCTTTTCTATTAGCTTATTGAACATTTATACAAAATATGATTTATTTCTACAAAGTAGTTCCGGTGATATTCATTCTCATTTATAAACGTAAAATGGCGACCATTTTGAAAATTTTGCCAATGCATGCACATTTCTTCATGTCTTCCAACTTTGTGCTAAGTATGAATGAATTTTGTCCAGGCATCTTTGAGAAAATAGGACAAAAATCATTTATAAGAAAGAAAGAAAGAATAAAGAAACGGACCAAAAACAAAATGTCCCAACTACGTTTGAGGCGACAAAAAAAAAAATCATGAAGTTGTCGAGTCCGCCCTCCTCAGTGCAAAAGACTCTCTAACGAATAAGGCGGTATACTGCACGATTTGAGGACAATTTAACCACATACTATTATATAGCTTATCTAGGCTACTTTCAATATTTGATATTAGACTTTTCTACATGTGCATAAGTTCTACAGAACACAGATGAAGTTATAACAATGTATTACAAAATATGTTGTCATTATATATCTGTAGGTCATCAGTTTATCATAAGTTGTTGTTTAGTTTTCATATATCTATTCTTCTCGTTCAAGTATTTATCTCCTGAATGCACGTAACAGTTCTCATCGCTATCGTATGGTCTCTGCACCTAAACTAGATAACACATTATACGTCGACTCAACATTAACAGTACGCAATACTCGCAGAATTTTATTCCGAGTAAGAATGAAACAAAACAGTTTCGAAAAATTGCCTGTTTCAGTTAATATTACATCATGTAGGTAATTTAAGAAAATAAGATAAAAAACATTTTCTCATCTTTATCACACAGCTCATTTTTAAGCTGATTAGTTCTTACTTGACGATTTGCTTCATTCGAAAATATCTAGTATTAATGGGTGAGGAATTCGAGCAAGCAATGTTATTACAATCGATATATAACTTTTTCGAATTTAAGTATGAAAAAGAAAGGAAATGGGGTAAATGTCAAGGAGACAACATCCCATATCCAGGTTAAAACGCCAATAGAAGTATGAAGACGAACCATATGATTCTGATAAGGCTCAGTAATGAAATAAAAGTGAATTCACTAGAAAATACACATGATAAAGCTGTTCAAATTTCCATTTTGAAAAGACAAATAAGGTATAAATATGTTTCAAAATTATGTTTTGATCTTATTTAATTTCTAGACTCCACAACTCTGTTCGGTAATATGGTTATTACCCCATTTGATGATAAAAACTTGGTTAACTTTCAGGAATTATTATTATTTATTACATACTAGTAGAAATAAAAGCGTTTTTGCATGATCAATATGACCGGAAGTAAACTGTCCATATTTTCACACCCAAGGAAAATAATAGGTTATTTTATGCTCCTCGTGCATCTCAGACAAAATAAACGACTTCCGGTCCATATTGGCCTGGGCAAATAAACGACTTCCGGTCCATATCGGCCTGCCATTTCTAAACGTCGGAAGTATGTAATAAAAAGTTTAATACATGTGCATTTCCATATTGACCTGATTATCATCCCTCGACCCATATTGTCCCTCGACTTCGTCTCGGGCCAATATGGTGTCCCGGGATTATAACCAGGCCAATATGGAAATGCCCATGTATTAATCTGTATATAAACGCGTACAAATAGGGCCAACTGTTACATAAAAATTATAAGACAAGCCGGCGCCACATTAATTGACAATGAAAACTTTTGACAAAGAAACGAGCAGCATTTATTTACATTAAAAAGTATTCAAAAAGATAGGAACTAGGAAAATGAAGCAATAACTTCTTTGGTACTCATAAATACAAATATAAATACAAACATAGGTCACTACAACACTGTCAATATACCGGCACAACCTACCTTTGACGATACAATCTATAGAGTACTAAAACAAATATACCCTAATACATGTCAAATACTATCAGTAGTAACAATGATAGATTGATTTGTTAGAGTTTAACGTCCAATGAGCAATATTTCAGCTATATCGCTTCATCGTGTATTTGTAGAGACTATGTCTCGTGTACTTTTACTTCATTATAACGGGAAAGATTATAGAAAACGCCTACTATGGCCGAAAATGAAAATCACATGCCACAATCAATAAGCGAACTGCACAAGAAAACGACCAATAAAAACAAATGTAAACAACGACAGAAATATTATTTCATTGTTTATATTGGATTTATGCAGTTCTTTCTGCATTCGATCGGAAATTTATTATGCTATAGCTAGATAAACTGCAAGGTTTTTCCTTCAATAATCTCTGTACCATCTTCTAAGGAATTTAATAATATGAAATCTGTTTCATACTAGTGATACAAATTCATTTAATGCCACCTAAAACCATCGAAATTTCCAACCGATAAAACAGTAATGTATATTCAGATCATACACGCTATGTCTCTTTACATAGATGTTTTTGATTATAAAACGTTCGTTTTGAAGTTTATCCCTGAATACGAGTCAATTGTCGTTCGAATCATTTGATAAATCCTTAATTCGACTGTTTCAAGTTTCTATTTTTTGCTTGTATTTACTACCAAATAAAATTACATTATGCCCATAATCCTCATATTCTTAAAGCTGTGTTTTTATAACCTATTGTGAGGTTCCTCACTGTGTTGAAGTCCATACGGTGACCCCTAAATGCTTTGTTTTTGGTAGTTTTAACCTGGATATTGGATGCTGTCCTCCTGACATTTACCCAATTTCCTTTCTTTTTCATAATAATAGATTTAAAAGTGAAGATATTGTTAATGACGCATTAATTTATTTTCAACACCATTGAATTTATTTAAGCAAAAAAAACTAAATTAACAGTTACTTCAGTATTTTTTTAACACTGCAGCCAAAGTTATTACTTTTTGAAAGTCGTCTTTTCAGTAACACATATAAGCCTTTTCTGTTTTTCAAATAAGTGCAAATTTGTAGTAAACATTTCTTTTATTTTTTTACATTGTATTTGTAAAGCTTTTTGTTCATATATAATAAAAACTGCAATTGAATAATTGAACAGAATTGCATGCCATTGGTTGAAATGAGATATTATAGAATATATATAATAAGAACTTCCTGTATTGGGTTAAAAAATGAATTACATATTGGTGGTAAATTTTATCTTCCTTTTTCATTCCCAAGTACATTTTGTAGGTAAGTCACTAGACAACTTCTCTTTCGTCATATTCTTGTGAATCTTAAAGCAATATGAGTTGTATTTTTTTTTTATTTTTACTTCAAGAAAAATTCATCATTTCAAGTTTAAATATGCAGTAATTAAGCAGTTTCAAGTCCAATACCTCGTGAAAAACATATAGAAAGGCTGCAAAATTAAAGAGAATGTAACATGAATTAATTATTTGCTGGCCAGCCAATAATTTGTTCTCGTGATAATTCGTCTGCATGCGAGCTCAGGTCAAATGTTCCAGATATATGCGTAACAGAATTGTTTATACTGACATGTCATGGTTCGACAAAATCACGTGCAATGTGCAAGTAGAAAGTTGAAGGATAAATGTGTAGTTATTGTGTACATTGTAAAACCCATATTATTCTTTCAAGGGTGTCTTAATTTTTTTTAAACACGGGAAGTTAGAATCTGAACGATGGCTTAAAAATAACTCCACGTATACATTGCATTGGTCACGAATTCGGCCGATTTTACCACGTCTTAATTTCGTAAGCTTTCATTATAGACTGGCTCCTTTGAAATTAGAACCCAGCCGGCCATATGTTAAACTTTTAACGCCGGAGACGGGAAATGAAAAGAGTGGTAATCCGCGTATTTGTTCGCATTTTCCCGGGTGTGTTTTTAAACTACGCACTTGGAGAAAAATAGTCCGAAAAGTTGTGTGTAAACCGGCGACCGCATCACATATATGACAAGTGTAGAATCACATCACACAGCCGAAGTTTTCCGATTTGTGGTACATTTGTTTATGTTGACTATATATAGTATTTCGGTCAGGTCCGGTTTCAGTGTCGAACATTAATTACATTGAATAATTGTTCAAAATCGGATTAAAGGGTATCTGATATAATTTACTAGACATATGGATACGACACCATCCGTTTAGGAGCTTCCAAAAACTTGATTCAATACAACTCATATTGCTTTTGTTATGTGGTAGAAATGACCAATACATTATTGTAAATTGAAGTCAGCAATGATAAAACAAATTGGCTCAAAATTAACTTTTAAATAAGATGAAAAATACTAATTTTCCAAATTAATACAATATATGACTAATCTGACAATAATGAAGTCCAAGTAAATATCCAAATTATTAGTTCACTAAAGTCCACCAATAAATGTCCAGCTGAATATTCCTTATAATCCTCACTAAATAGTTGATAATAGATTCACAATAATTGATGTCGATTTCCAATACAAAGGATGTTCGTAATGATCCTGTATAAACCAATTAATCCTATATATATATATATAATAATAAACTTTTTTAAACTGACTGCCTTCACCCTTTTCTGCTACCTTATATATATACAATAATTCTTTCTAGAAAAACCATTGACAGGATATGACTAGAATATTGCATATCAACTAATAATCACATGACTAAAATGATTATGTAAGGAAAAACTCTAGAAATTTCTATGTGTTAAAACTAAATTTAAATTCTAGAAATTTCCACATGGTCTAAGGTGTAATAACCTTGACCATTGTTTACTGTAAACAACTTACATAACTAGTCCAAACAAATTACGTAATATCAAGGCCATACAAAACAAAAACAATGAATTAAATGCATTATAGAATATTTACAACATTTAATTACCTATAACACCTCCCCCCAAATTAAAATGTTTGAATGCAATGTTAACATTTAATAAACAAATTTATTTACAAAGAGGTGTCATAAAAAATTAGACTCATGACAGTGCATCTGCAATTACGTTATCTATTCCTTTAATATGTCTTGTGTCTAGATTAAAACCTTTTAAAGTCAAACTCCACCTCAAAAGTCTTTGATTTTTATCTTTCATTTTATGAATAAATTTATGAGGGTTATGATCAGTATATACAATGATAGGCTGAATTGAAGCAGTAACATAAATTTCAAAATGTTGTAAAGCCAAAATAAGAGACAAACATTCTTTTTCAATGGTGGAGTAATTTCTTGTTTATTAAATTTTCTAGAAAAATAACAAATGGGATGCTCTATACCATGTTTACCTTCTTGTAATAAAACATAACCAACAGCAACATCACTGGCATCTACAGCTAATTTAAATTTACAATCAAAATTAGGTGTTGCTAAACCTGGCGCACTTTCTAGGATGGCTTTTAGTTCTTCAAATGCCTCGTCGCAACTTTTAGACCAAATGAACTTAAAATTTTTCTCAGAAATTTAGTCAAAGGCTCACTAATAGAAGAGAAGTTTTGACAAAATTTTCTATAATATCCAGCCATTCCCAGAAAACGCATCAATTGTTTCTTATACTCAGGTTTAGGAAAACGTCTAATGAGCAATATTTCAGCTATATCGCTTCATCGTGTATTCGAATAGACTATGTCTCGTGTACTTTTACTTCATTAAAAATGGGAAAGATTATAGAAAACGTCTACTACGACCGAAAGTGAAAATCACATGTCACAATCAATAAGCGAACTGCACAAGAAAACGACCAATAAAAAACAAATGTAAACAACGACAGAAATATCATTTAATCATTTGATAAATCCTTAATTCAACTGTTTCAAGTTTCTGTTTTCCGCTTCTATTTACTACCAAATAAAATTACATTATTCCCATAATCCTCATATTCTTAAAGCTGTGTTTTTATAACCTATTGTGAGGTTCCTCACTGTGTTGAAGTCCATACGGTGACCCCTAAATGCTTTGTTTTTGGTAGTTTTAACCTGGAGATGGGATGCTGTCCTCCTGGCATTTACCCCATTTCCTTTCGTTTTCATAATAATAGATTAAAAAGTCCCTTTTGATAAGTGAAGATATTGTTAATGACGCATTAATTTATTTTCAACGCCATTGAATTTATTTAAGCAAAACTAAATTAACAGTTACTTCAGTATTTTTTAACACTGGACCGATGCCTCTGCTGATGGACTATTAGTCCCGAAGGGTATTTACCAACGCAGCAGTCAGTACTTCGGTGTTGAACCGAAAACTGATTTTATTTAGAAACTTGCAATATCTAAATTTTAGAAAATTTTACTTAAACTTAGGAGTATCTCCCTCGTGCATAGCTATGTCAATGACATAATTTTCGCTTTTCATTTTAATCTTTTTGGTTATCTATTCTCTATCAGATTTTAAAAACTTTTCGATTAATGGTCTTCCAAATATTTTATTCTGATCTGCTCTGAATATAAGTTATGGAAATTGGTCAAAGGCAGAAACTAAATTAACAATAGCTTCGGTATTTTCTTATATATTTATTCTTCCCTCTACTGTAGTGGCAATTATGGCAACACCGCTTGAGCTTCCTCGCGCCTTATCTAGGCTATATAAAAAATAAAGTTTTCGATATTCGAGTGATGCCTTCTCGGTAAGTTTGGTTCATGATGCAAAGGAGCTCAGTGCAGATTATCTACAATGAAGTATCGTATACAGCAGAGAAAATTGAGTACCTTTTTATAAGGAATGCAGCCAAACTTATTACTTTTTGAAAGTCGTCTTTTCAGTAACACATATAATAAGCTTTTTCTGTTTTTCAAATAAGTGCAAATTTGTAGTAAACATTTCTTTTATTTTTTATATTGTATTTGTAAAGCTTTTTGTTCATATATAGTAAAAACTGCAATTGAATAATTGAACAGAATTGCATGGTTGAAATGAGACATTATAGAATATATATAATAAGAACTTCCTGTATTGGGTTTAAAAATGAATTACATATTGGTGGTAAATTTTATCTCCCTTTTTCATTCCCAAGTACATTTTGTAGGTAAGTCACTAGACAACTTTTCTTTTGTCATATTCTTGTAAATCTTAAAGCAATATGAGTTGTATTTTTTTTTTATTTGTAGTTCAAGAAAAATTCATCATTTCAAGTTTAAATATGCAGAAATTAAGCAGTTTCAAGTCCAATACCTCGTGAAAATATATAGAAAATATATAGAATATATATTGGCCAGCCAATAATGTGTTCTCGTGATAATTCGTATGCATTCGAGCTCAGGTCAAATGTTCAAGATATATGCGTAACAGAAATGTTTATACTGACATGTCATGGTTCGACAAAATCACGTGCAATGTGCAAGTAGAAAGTTGAAGGATAAATGTGTAGTTATTGTTTACATTGTAAAACCCATATTATTCTTCCAAGGGTGTCTTAATTATTTTTAAACACGGGAAGTTAGAATCTGAACGATGGCTTAAAAATAACTCCACGTGTACATTGCATTGGTCATGAATTCGGCCGATTTTACCTCATCTTAATTTCGTAAGTTCATTATAGACTGGCTCCTTTGAAATTAGAACCCAGCCGGGCATATGGTAAACTTTCAACGCCGGAGATGCGTATTTGTTCGCATTTTCCCGGATGTGTTTTTAAACTACGCACTTGGAGAAAAATAGTCCGAAAAGTTGTGTGTAAATAGGCGACCGCATCACATACATGACAAGGGTAGAATCACATCACACAGCCGAAGTTTTCCGATTTGTGGTACATTTGTTTATGTTGACTATATATAGTATTTCGGTCAGGTCCGGTTTCAGTGTCGAACATTAATTACATTGCATAATTGTTCAAAATCGCATTAAAGGGTATCTGATATAATTTTCTAGACATATGAATACGACACCATCCGTTTAGGAGCTTCCAAAAACTTGATTTAATACAACTCATATTGCTTTTGTTATGTGGTAAAAATGACCAATAAATTATTGTAAATTGAAGTCAGCAATGATAAAACAAAATTGGCTCAAAATTAACTTTTAATAAGATGAAAAATACTATTTTTACATATTAATACAATATATTACTTATCTGACAATAATGAAGTCCAAGTAAATATCCAAATTATTAGTTCACAAAAGTCCACCAATACATGTCCAGATGAATATTCCTTATAATCCTCACAAAATAGTTTCACAATAATTGATGTCGATTTCCAATACAAAAGATGTGCGTAATAATCCTGTATAAACCAATTAATCCTGTATAAACTTTTTAAACTGACTGCCTTCACCCTTTTCTGCTACCTTATATATATACAATTATTCTATCTAGAAAAATCATTGACAGGATGTGACTGGAATATCAACTAATAATCACATGACTAAAATGATTATGTATGGAAAACTTCTAGAAATTTCTATAAAAACTAAATTTAAATTCTAGAAATTTCCACATGTTCTAAGTTGTAATAACCTTGACCATTGTTTACTATAAACAACTTACATTACTACGCCAAACATAGTATATATATAATATCAAGGCCATACAAAATAAAAACAATGAATAAAACGCATTATAGAATATTTACAACATTTAATTACCTATTACACATTAAACGAAATATCATCGAATTTCTTAAACACCTCTAATGTCTTCTTCAGAGAAATGTCGCACTATCTGCATACAACCTCCTATTAACTGACATAATATGTGTAAATTACTTCAATTTACTCTCATATTTTTTTGAACGCGTTCTAAAGAATAATTAAAGACAATCTTGCGACACAGCTGATGTAGAGAATCAAAGTAATATTGGATACATTAATTCATAAATCAAAGTAATGAGACAGAGAAAAGGAGAAAAAAGACACGATGGCTGAATATAAAATATGAAAACCACACACATATATCAAAGTAGAGCACACATAGTTTGAGTTCTGAATACCTCAGGTTTTCTGGAAAGATAAGCGTGTCCTTTTTGTATAATGTATAATGTCATTTTCGCACTGTCAGTAGGTCAATCTAGGGTAAAGACAAAGCCATAGTTGTCATATCATTAAAAATGAAAAATCTAGTTCTAAAATGTTTTCGAGAAATATGTCTGGGCCAATGCCTCTGCTGGTGAAATGTTAGTCCCCGAGGGTATTCACCAACCCAGTAGTTAGTACGTCGGTGCTTACCCGATAACCGATTGTATTAAAATATCTAAATTTTGGAAAATTTCCTTTAAAACTAAAGAGTATCACCCTAATGCATAGAATTGTCCTTGGCCGAAATCTGGCTTTTTTATTTAGATCCTTTTGATTATTTGTTCTCTATCAGCTTTCGCATGTTTTCTAGTTAATGGACTTCCAAATCTTTGGGTTTGATCTGCACTGAGGAGACATAAGTTATCGAAATGCGCATATGCAGAAGATCAATTAACGGTTACTTTGGTATTTGTTATTTACAAAAATGTATTTAATTTAATGCTTTATTTATTTATGGAGGATTGCTAACAGCCCGAAGGCCACGAGTAGCTCTCCTTAATTTTGTTACCACTGGGCTGATGCCTTTGGTGGTGGACTGTTAGTTCTCGGGGGTATGCACCGATCCAGTAGTCAGTACTTCGGTGCTGACCCGAAAACCGATTGCATTGAAACTTGCAATATCTACATTTTGCAAAATTTTGTTTAAAACTAACGAGTATCTCCCTCATGCAAAGCTCTGTCCTTGGCTGAATTTTGGCTTTTCTATGTAGATCTTTTAGGTTTTTTTTCTCTATTAGTTTAACATGTTTTCGGTTAATGGAATTCAAAATGTTTTGGTTTGATCTGCACTGAAGAGACATAAGTTATCGAAATGCGCATACGCAGAAAATAAATTAACAGTAATTTAGGTTTTTGTTATATATGTCTTGACGGTTTGATTACCTACATATATCTAAACAAGGCTGAATAAATCCCTGCGTGTCGGCTTTTTTTCCCCACAACTGTGGTATATTGAGCGTTGCATAATGATACAGAATTAAGGGTTATTAATAAACAAAAATAACTTTTTTTATGAATACGAAACATAGATTAAAACACATTACATAAAAGTATTTTCTGGTGGAATTTTTCGTTCTAAGATTACTAAAAATATATTTATTTATTTAACAAAATATATTTAGATTTAATAATTTATACAAAATTTTCATATCATTCACACGTAAAAAGTGTCTGATCGTTGGTTCTTAAAAAATCTTTCTGAATTACCGTTTAATCGAAACAACCTTTTTCTTCGCAGATGCAACAGACTTTTCTCCGTGCATTAATAAATCACGAGAATACAATATTCCAGGTAGGTATTAAATACATAAATTCGAATTTGACATATCAAGAACAATATACTACATTTTATGCATTATTTAACACTTGTTTAACAATGAAATGTTTTTGCGCTTGGGGGTTTATGCATAACCCTACATCTTTTTTTTTCTTCTCGGGGAAAATATATCTTCCAATACCACCTTAAATTAACGGGTTCAATACGGGTATGGCTGAGAAGATTGTATTTAACAATTACTTCGTCGAAAGATTGTATTAAACAATTAATTCGTCGGTTTGGCACATTTAACAGTAGGCAAAGGAGCGACTTTTTTACTATTCTGTAGCGCTCTAAGTGAAAAATTTCATCATATTAAAATCTAGTTAAATTGCGCATGGTATTGTCATCACACATCAATAGGGTGTAAGTCCCATTATGTGACGCCGAGAAATCTCGATAAAATGTTATTTAAAAACGTTTTCCTTCAAGACATGACGTTACAGCATTATGACGTTCAATTTTTCCTCCAATTTTTGTTCTCTATGAGCTTTTACACGTATTTCGGTTGACAGAATTTATCTGAACTGAAGAGACATAATTTGTCGAAATGCGCATATGCAGAATCTAGATTGACAGTAACTTCGGCATTTTGTTATTTATTAACACTGGGCCGATGCCACTGCTTTTGGACTGTAAGTCCCTGAGGGTATTCACCAACCCAGTAGCCAGTACTTCGATGCTGGTCCGAAAACAGACTTTATTGAAACTTGCAATATCTAAATTTAACAATTTTTTGTATAAAACTAAGGGGTACCTCCCTCATGCATAACTCTGTCCTTAACTGAATTTGGATTTTCTATTTAGATCCTTTTGGTTATTTGTTCTTTATCAGCTTTTACAGGTTTTTAGGTTAATGGACTTCCAAATGCTTTGGTTTGATCTGCACTGATGAGAAATATGTTGTCGAAATGCGCATATGCAGAAACTAAATTAACAGTAACTTCGGTATTTTATTATTTCTTACCACTGGGTCGATGCTTCTCCTGGTGGACTGTTAGTTTCCGAGGATATTCACCAACCCAGTCAGTACTTCGGTGCTGACCCGAAAACCGATTGCATTGAGACTTGAAATATTTAAATTTTGCAAAATTTTGTTTAGAAATAAGGAGTATCTCCCTCATGCATAGCTCTGTCCTTAACTGAATTTTGGTTTTATATTTAGATCCATTCAGTTATTTATTCTCTATCAGCTTTAACATGTTTTTCGGTAAGTGGACTTCAAAATATTTGGATTTATTCTGCGATGATGAAACGTAAGTTATCGAAATGCGCATATGCAGAGAATAAATTAACAGTAACTCCGGTATTTTGTTATTTGTATAAACATAATATTGAACTCTTCAGAAAACCTGGTTCCAGCTTTGGTAAATTTCCTGTAACTCTCCAGGACAGACAACATTTTTTTCAAATTATTCTTCAACAGTACTTTTTGAATAGATTTGAATCAATCATTTTAATTTTAAAAAATACATAAGCTTTTGATTTTAATTTTGGTTTACATTCCTGGACCTCTCAGAGACCATTATTTTTTGGAATTCTGACGACCAACCATAATTTTTTTCAGTTTCTTTCATTAATACTGATCATTTTCAAAAGTCAAATTGCAAAAATATTTGATTCTGCGTTGATCAATTTTCTGAAAGTGTCAAAATACTGTTATTTTTGGAATTTTACCTAGAAACCATTTTTTTTTTTTTTTTTTTTTT
>MJUU01061079.1:23683-58001 GCA_002080025.1 Modiolus philippinarum
ATTTTTTTTTTTTTTTTTTATTAATTTTGCAGTTATAATGATCATTTTCAAAAGTCAAATTGCAAAAATATTTGATTCTATCTTGATCAATTTTCTGAAAGTGTCAAAAAACTGTTATTTTTGGAATTTTACCTAGAAACCATATCTTTTTTTTTATTATTTTGCAGTTATAATGATCATCTTCAAAAGTCAAATAGCAAAAATCTTTGATTTTTATTTAGGCAAATTTCCTGATAGTCTAAAAGACCTGTCATTTTTAGGAATTTTACCATGCAACCATATCTTTTTCAATTCCGTACAGTCATAATGGTCATTTTTAGAAGTAAAATTGCAAAAAATCTTTGATTCCAGTTTTTGGTAAATTTCATGAAACTCTAAAAGACCAGTTATTTGTTTGGAATTCTACTTAGCAACCATACTTTTTGAATACGTTTCGTTAAAAATAATGATTGTACAAAAATATTTTATTCCAATTTTGGTATATTTCCTGAAAGTCATGAAATTCTACCTAGCAACCTCATTTAAAAATAGTTCAAATTATAAATACAATGATCTGGCCTCCGTGGAACTTTTACGATTTTTTTTCTTTTAAGTTCCACACTTAAAAGTGTTTTGAGTTTCTGTTTTTGCTATTGTCTCTGGATTAATCTTTTTTAGACTGACGGTTAGTTCTCACTAAATATAAAGGCATTATTTTTTTATTGAAAAATAATAATCTGTATAATTTCAAATTCATTTATCAAAATCATAAAAAAACATAACGCCTTTGATTCGGATACATAAGCCTTTAATTCAATGACACCATAGACAAAGAGACGCATTTTTATACATTAATATATTAAGCACTAATACAAATGTTAACCTACTCTTTATCAACAAAGTTTGTATCGTGCCTAAAGTACTTCCGACACAACAAGTTTGTGATTGGTCTTGAAGTTATAAGAAAAAATTATTATCCTTTTACTGCGATCGTTTCCTTAACTGCTCTCAGTTTCAATTATAGCGAAAGTTATTAATTTATTTTGCATTGTCTTAAAGATATGAAACCTCACAGTAATAGAAATTTGTCATTCAAAAAAATATAAGTATATCCGAAGCAAATGAATTTATGGAAAAGTACGCACAAAATTATCAAAATTGTAACGCTTAATTGCTATATTGTATATTTGATTTATGTAAAGGCAGAAACAATTATAAGCTACATCTTTTTTATTTCAGTTGTAAGTTTCTGTCAAGAACAGAGTTCAGCAGAATATTTTGGTATTATGCTTGATGGATACTATGCACATGCAAAATCAACCATTACTGAATGTACCTGTATTGCAAGAAGTAAACTCGGAGACACAGTTTCTTTCAGTGCTGCTTATTTTTTCACAAATGAAATCAAAGCAAATTGTAATAGTCAGATCAGAGTTACAAATAATTTAACAAGTGCTTTTATCATGTCATGCACAGCTACTCAAGGCAGCATAACTCTTAACCACAGTCCAGAGTTAACAATGGTTCTTACAAAACAAACATCAGCAGATACAAGATACTGTTTAGTTGTGAAGTCTGGTATGTATGGCAGTTACAAAACGTTAAAAATGCGTGTAATGTAGATTTAAAGAAAACCTACAAATTTGCACACTACAAGAAATAAATAAAAGTGTGCTAGTGCACGAATATGTTGTTGTTAAGAAATATTGTACTTTTCTTATATGACGCTCTTTTTCGCTTTGTAAAGAAACCTATGAACTAAATTTAACTGAACATGCGCCTATTGTACAATATTTATACTGTAACTAATCTGAGATTCTGATTATCGCAAAAATTTCAACGAATGATCGAATAACGCAGTAATTCATGAATGCGCGCAGCGCATGAGTGAATTACGGCGTTTTTTCGATCATGAGTTGAATATTTTCGATAATCAGAATCTAGGATTAGTTATCGTTTTTATTATATCGATTTTCTTACTTATTTTAAAAAAGGCTTTATTTAAGATTCATTGTATGAATTGCGTTTTTGATGTTAATTCGTTGAGACGTTTACTTCAAACCAACGTTGACAACGTCCATCACGACGTCACTTCCTAGAGTGAAATTATTGAAAATAATTTCACAGTTAATTATCACTTTTATTTCACTTGGAAATTTCAATCTTTCACCGCAATTTATACAATAATAAACCAATATCAAATTGTGCAATACCAAATATTTTTACTTAGTACTGGAGTGAACATTTCTTTCTCTGTCTACGACCTTTCAATAGCAATTGCTGTTCAGTTGCTCAGGTACACCGCAATAGGGTCTGTAAGTCTCGTCCAATTTTTTAACTTCCAGGACCAAAAACTGTACCCGGAAGTTACATTTTTTAAACAAAGATATATGACGTTTCAAACAAACATTTGAACGTCATAATCCTCAGACGTCATGTTTTGGCGGGAATCGTTTTCGAATTGCCTGTTTATCGTGAATTCTCGTGAGTCACAAGACGAGACTTACAGACCCAATAGAAGGTTTAACCCACTATTCCTTTTGACATTTCGGTTGAAAATATATCGGATGGTTTTGCACCTGCTTTTTCTTTTTGCCCTTTGGATTTCGACAACGTTATAACCCTCATCATCTCTAATCTATAGGGCCTGTAAGTCTCGTACAATTTCCGAACTTCCGGGATCAAAAATTTGACCCGGAAGTTACATTTTAAACAAAGATCTATGACGTTCAAACAAAAAATTGTACGTCATAATCCGCACACGTCATGTTTTTGCGGGAAACGTTTTCGAATTGCCTTCTCGTGAGTCACATGACGAGACTCATAGACCCTATACATACAACTTTAATTTACTAAATAAAATATGTTTTATTCCAAGTAACATTTCAAATAAATGAATCACCCAATAGCAGCATCAAATACAGACAGTGCTAATTACTGAAATCAACCTCACCACCACCTGGAAATCGGGTTCTTGTCTTCTTATTTTTTGTTACATATGATACTATTCAGTTTAATTACAAATTGTTTCAATTTTCATTGTCATTTTATTAATAAATGTTAATTTTTCAAATAAACCAGTAAATGGAACCACCAATATGATTTAACTGGAATTATAAGTAGTCTTATCTCATTATAAGAATAGAACTAATTATTGCAAGTGATACTGTACTGTAGTTATATATTGTATTTGTGATATTTTAGCTATCGTTAAAGTAATCCTGAATATAATTCCTACTCATGTAAAACATTGTGCTAAAATAATCACAAATGAAAAATAAATAAATACCGAAGTTACTGTGAATTTATTTCTGCATATGCGCATTTCGACAACGTATGTCTCTTCAGTGCAGATAAAATCTAGACTTTTGGAAGACCATTAACTCAAAGATAGAGACTGATAGAGAATTAATACCCAATATGATCTAAATGTAAAGCTTTGCGTGAGGGAGATGCTCCTTAATTTCAACAAAATTTACAAAAATTTAGATATTGCAAGATTTCAAATATAATCAGCTTTCTGGTCAGCACCGAAGTACTGACTACTGGGCTGGAGAATACCCTCGGGGACTAACAGTACACCAGCAGAGGCATCGACCTAGTGGAATGCTGAAATGCCTACCCATGTTGAAAAAGAACCACAACAGGAGATATCTGACATGAAATATTCTGTAAATAATGTAGAATATGAGCTTTAATCTCGTACGTCCACCCACTCTCCATCTCCCGCGAAACTGACCAATTTTGCAGTCAATCTATTTCATCGCCTATTCAAACTAAATATGTTAAAACGAGTTTAACCCACCATTTTATTCATAAAATGCCAGTTCCAAGTCGGGAATATGACGGCTTGCATAAAATTTTCTGTGTTGGATTGTGTGTTTTCAATACTGTTGTACGGCTTACACATTTTCTTTACTGGTCTCTCCCTCTAATTGCTTTGGACTTTTGTTATCACTTTTATTTAACCTGCATAGACAAAAGAATTAACCATATGATTTATGCTTTCTCTAAAGTTATCTTTAAGCTAAATAAATATCTATATACTGAGTTCAATATATTATAACTTAGTTTGAAATAACAACTTAATAAGTCAAAAAATGAATTGATTTTATCTTATTCACGCCAAAGTATACAACAAAATGCATCAACTTCCAAACTGTTCTGTTGCTCTTTTTAAATAACAAAACACCGAAGTTACTGTGCATTTAATTTCTGCAGATGTGCATTTCCACAATTTATGTCTCTTTAGTGCAGATCAAATCAAAACATTTGGATGTTCAGGAACTAATACAAAAACTACCGAAGTTGCATAAAAACAGTACACGTGTTTCAAGGAGTAACCTCTCAGCAGCATTAAAATCAAATAATATGAAAAGCAAAATTCCAAAAGTAGTCCAAAAAGAAGCACTCATTTCCAAAAATATCGAAATAGGCATCCAAATCCAGTATCAAGGACATCTACCGAGTGCCATACAGGGATTGAAGCCTCAGTATTTTAAGTGGTTAGAATTTTGATACAAACAATAAATTTCTATTACACGGAAAGCAAGGTAAAATTTTCATGTCAGACAAGTCTGACTATTGGGCTGGTCAATACCCTCGGGGACCTCTGGTCCACCAGCAGTGACATCGACCCAATAGTTCCAAATACAAAAAATCCCGAAATTACATAAAAAAAACAGTAAACTTCGTTATGATGTACACGTGTTTCAAGGAGTAACCTCTCATCAGCAGCATAAAAATCAAATAATATGGAAAGCGAAATTCCAAAAGTAGTCCAAAAAGTTGTAAAATACATGCAAAACCAGATAGAGAACAAATAACCTATAGGATATAACTAGAAAAGCTAAAATCAGTCAAGGGCAGAGCTTTGCACTGGGGAGATAATCCTTAGTTTTAAACAAAATTTTGTTACTGAAATTTCAAAATAAAATCGATTTTCGGACCATCACCGAGGTACTGACTACCGGGTTGGTGAGTAAATGAATAACTTAAATTTGTGATTCAAGAAATATTAATTTTAAAAAGTATACAAAAAGTCTACGGGATTTTATACTGTTTCCGTTTTCCGTTGAACTATAAGTGGTCGTTTTGCTTAGAACTATATAAAGAATGAAAATTTTCGGTTTTGAAGTACCAAAATTTGCCTGAGATGTAGACATCTGATAAGATTACTATATTTTATTACGATATGAATTGCATGTCATTTCCTAAAGTCTAAGATATAAGTAAAGAAAGTTTTTTTGGCTTTTTTACATTTAAAACCTTATATAGACTCGCAAAATCAAAACGTATAAACTTTATTTTTATTTTTATTTTTATTTATTTATTTTTTTTTTTTGCTGGAAATTAGGCAAACGTAAAACATAATATAAATATGAAATGCACAGTACAAGTAAAACACTGCCAAAGATCTTATGCGAAATATGAAAACCGGCAGCAAAATGGAAATGTCTGGATTTTTTTTTTTTTAATTTTATTCACAACATAAGTCAGCAAAATATAGCTTTGATGAGATGTGATATCTATTAGTAGAGGATAGCGCTCAAATTCTTTTAATAATAATTCGATAGAATAATGAACAAATACCACTAATATCATAAACCAGGAGTAATGTAATTACACTGGAATTAAAATTTTCACGAGTTTTTATCATTATTATTATCTTTATTCTTTTATTCGATTTTTTTTTTGTGCCACAGTTTCTTTTCTAAGTTTCAAAAGGCTACATTTCAGCTGTCGAAGTCTTAGAATCTGCCGAGTCAGTGATATGTTCAGCCGTTGTTACTTTCGTCCCTTCAGAAATTCTATTGCCGTCACCACGACATCATAGATAGATATAAAATGTCGGTACCACAAATGAAAACTAACATTTTCAGCTAGATTCACGTCTTCTCGGATTCGACATTACCGTTTCTAACTTTACCCTGCATTGACCCAATGACATTGTGACTGGTACTGTAAACAGAGCGAACATGCTCAATAACTTTCCGGAGTAACTGATGTCACTTTTTTTAAGAGTTCATCCTATTAGTGCTTTAGCTTTTGGTGTTGTATTTGTAGGTTTTTTTTTTGTTTTTTTGTATAAGGTCTTTGGTCTTCCGTCTTCTGGTGTTCTTGCTTTTGTCTTGACTCTGGACTTTGATTCAATCAATTTTGTGCTGTGTTCCTTCAGTATTTTACTGTCGTTGTTTTAAACATAATCTACACGTACACACTGTAGATTGTTAATAAATTACATTTTTTATTTTTATTGGCGAATCTTTTCATGTGGTAAACACCCAATTTTTTAAGCAAATCAACAGGTCTGAAAAAGGACTTATTTGTTTCAAAATTGTCGTGGACGTATACTAAAATATCTAAGAAAGGAAAGTTAATACCGATTGATTTGGACGACTAATCATTTCCTAAATTTAGTTCAATTTTTGTTTGAGGGCAAGAAATTCTACACATTTAGGTAAGAAATTGCCGAAATTCTACCTTAAACATATGCCACTAGACAAACCAATGTTAGCTTGCCCTGCATTTTATGTCATAACATTCCTTCAGAACAATTTCGACAAAAGATATTCTTTTCAGACCTATTTTTTTTTTCGAAATTTGTAGTGTACCCTGGTGAAAGATTTGGTCATAAAATTTTAAATTACAATTAATTTGCAATTTATACAGTGTATATGTAAATTATATTTAAAGAATGCATTTCTCCAAGATTTGTTACGGTATTTCGTGTAGCTTGAAAAACACATTTAGATGGTTTATGTTTATTGAGTGTCCTAATTTATCAAATTATATATATTCCTTGACATCTGTACAAAAAATTATGAATGACATTTCATATTACATTGGCAAACGTAGTAATTTAGTCGCATGTCAGAATTGTCTGTATGGTAATTTTCAGAGTCACTCAACTATTTTAGTATCACATGTGAAGGTGATTTTGCTGCTTCTACTGAGATACCAACAACATATGGAGAATCCTTGTTGACGCAAACAGACGTCCCTACATCTTCAACAGATAATATTCTGATAACTACATCGGACCACAAAACTTCACAAACGTCAACTTTGGGATGGAAGGCATCAATAACCGGTATGTTGGTTCCCTAATATTAGGACCTTATCATGGGTTTCTTGATTACCTGATTATTATATATTGTTGGTGAGTATTTGGGTGCAAATATGTTTGGTCAATGAATATTTGATTGCCAGACCCCGTCCTAATAGTTCGATTATCATATATTATTAAATTTCACTGAAATAATCATATGTGCAAATAGTTAATTATTACTCGATGAGGAGTGATTTACAATATACTTTACATTGGTAAAAGGTATCAGATATTACAGTCTTGTTTTTCTTCCTCATTGAAATACCTACGAAGAAACTTTACTTCGATCTTGTAAAGTTTGCTTCTGAGCAGTAAAAAATATCGTTTCTCCTGTATTAAAAAGTAATTAGAATTTCTCGTTTTGAGAATCGACCGTTACCTAACTGTGTGATAATAATGACTTTAAAGTTCGAACCACCACTTTTTTGTCAACGAAAACAATAGATTAAATGCAAATTTGAAGTTCCTTATTTTTGTTTAAAACCTGAAAATTTGTGTCATTTCAGAACAGTAATCTAGAGATGCATATATACATGTATATGTACCAAAAACTTTGCCTTTTCTGCTTAATTCAATCCAACATCAAAAACGTCAAAAAACATTTAAAATAAAAAGTGCTGCGAGGCAGTTCGTGTAAGCATAAATAATCAAACAAATTAAAATTCTTGTCGAACTGCGACAAAATTTAAAACAATCCAGAGGCTCCCAGGAGCCTGTATCGCTCACCTGGCTTCAGTTGCCACAATCAAGGTAACATTGTAAGTTATACAGGTGATCTTCAGTTTCTCAAACTTTCGTAGCTCAAACACCTCCAATATCTTGAACTGTTTTTAAAGTCTGATCATGTTTTACTATATTTCTTTGTTGGGCTTTTTTGACAAAAACGTTATTGCTAAGAACCGCTTTCGACACCAGTTTTGAAGTCGAGACGTCATTTTGAAAATGGCAGTCAACAAACAATTTTCAACATTGGTTTTGAAGTCGCAACATCAATATCTACTTGGAAATCAAATTTCATTGAAATCGGACAATGTTGAATTTTCCCGTCTATTTTGGCGGCCATTTTGAAAATGGCGGTCAACGAACAATTTTCAACACAAGTTTTGAAGTCGCAACATCAATATCTATTTGGGAACCAAATTTCATTGAAATCGGACAATGTTGAATTTTCCCGCCTTTTTTCGTGGCCATTTTGAAAATGGCGGTCAACAAACAATTTTCAATACTGGTTTTAAAGTCGCAACATCAATAACTTTTTGGAAACCAAATTTCATTGAAATCGGACAATGTTGAATTTTCCTGCCTTTTTTGGCTGCCATTTTGAAAATAACGGTCAACAAACTATTTTCAATACCGGTTTTGAAGTCGCAACATCAATATCTATTTGGAAACCAAATTTCATTGAAATCGGACAATGTTGAATTTTCCCGCCTTTTTTGGCGGCCATTTTGAAAATGGCGGTCAAGGAACAATTTTAATCAACATCAGTTTTGAAGTCGCCACAGCATGGAAAACATTTCATCAATTTACACTTAACCTTCATCGTCCATAGTTTTGGAAATAAATGATGAAAAATACGAAAATTTTTAAAATTCGGTGAGTAAAGGGCAATAACTCCTACAAGGGTTTATGAATTTTCTTCAATTATTCAGGGTGGGTAGATCTTGATATGCTGGACAGTTTTGCATTTTACACTTGACCTCTATCTGTTACACTTTTTGAAATAACAAATAAAAAATGCAAAAATTTTGAAAATCTAACGGAAAAAGGGCTATAACTCCGATGGGTTTTCAGATTTTCTTCAAAATTGCACAGTGGATAGATCTCATCATGCTGATTATTTTTACTCCTGTCAGATTTTTGATATCTGTAACGGTTTTCGAGTTATTAGCCAAAAACTGCAATTTACCCCTATGTTCTATTTTTAGCAATGGCGGCCATGTTGTTCGACAGAGGGACAAACTGAACATCAGTTTGAGAAGCCATACCCTGATGATGATTGAGGCCAAGTTTGGTTTAATTTGGCTTAGCGGTTTCAGAGGAGAAGATGTTTGAAATTGTTGACGGACAGACATGCACAAATTTTGAAAATTTAACGGAAAAAGGGCTATAACTCCGAGATGGGTTTTCAGATTTTCTTCAAAATTTCACAATGGATAGATCTCATCATGCTGATCATTTTTGCCTCGTGTCAAATTTTTGATATCTGTAACGGTTTTCGAGTTATTAGCCAAAAACTGCAATTTACCCCTATGTTCTATTTTTAGCAATGGCGGCCATGTTGTTCGACGAAGGACAAACTGAACATCAGTTTGAGAAGCCATACCCTGATGATGATTCAGGCCAATTTTTTTTTGGTGGTTTCAGAGGAGAAGATGTTTGAAATTGTTGACAAACGGACGGACGAGGGACGCATAGTGATGGCAAAAGCTGACATGGCCTTTTAGGCCAGGTGAGCTAAAAATATATACACATATCAAAACGTAAAAATGATTACAAAACAAAAAGACAGAGGTTTGGATTGGCCAAGATCATCGACATTGATGTCTTCAAAGGGTCGTATTTCTCTTCTACGGCCCTTTGAAGACATCAATGTCGATGATCTTGGCCTATCCCCACCTCTGTCTTCTTGTTTTTAATCATTTTTATGTTTTGATATGTATATATATATTTTGTTTTACCGACAAGAATTTTAACTTGTTTGTTTTAAAAATCATTTAAGTATTTTGTTCTATAATGTCCATCACACATCCATTGAAAGTAGATCCCCATTAGTCCTAAATGTTCAATTTATAAACTAACGATGCTTAAAATTTTTATGAATTTTTTAGAATTGAAACAATATTTAGTGAAGAATAAGAAAGAAATAAAACAAGGAAAACATACTCTGAAAGTACTTTTGTTCATGGGGTTCCAATTTTCGTGATTTCGTGGTTCGTTAAAATAATGAAATTAAGATCGCAAACGAAATGGATTTTTTCACTGGAGTTGCAAAAACAAATTATTGTTTTCGTCTCAGTCTTATCAAAGCGGTCATGAATGTTTGTTAGAGTACACCAATACAAATGCTATTAGTGGTTGCTTATTCGACTATTAAAATTTTTAAGTACTTGATAACTACATCTGTTTTACGTTTAAAAGACAAATGTTATTAAAGGGTTTTTTTTTTCAGATGAATCATCGACTGGCCTCGTAATGTCTACTCTTGTTGGTTGGTGTTTCTGTGTTGTGTTTGCAGTGTCAACACTAATATTACTTTATCAGAGGTTGGTATGATATTTTATGAAAACAAATTAAAACACATGAAAAATGTTAAAATACAGTATATCTTAAACTTTATGTAATCCTTATTTAGATTTATTTTACTAAACTTGCATTTCTTTAAAACGGCAAAATAGTTCATTTTTAGTTTTTGTTACCTTAAGGGGCATGGTCAATGATGATCAGTAATTTGTAAAAAAAAATGTACAGCACTTATAGTTTTTAGCAACAGATAGCTCTTACTTACTTTTCTAAAAAGATGACTTGCGTTTCAGATAATCACTAGCTATTGCAAACACTTAAATGTGTCTTATTAAAATTATTGATACAGAAAGGCCGGTAAATTCACAACTTATTCTAATAGAGATACATAGAAAAAAGAAGGGAAACGGGGAATGTGTCAAAGAGACAACGACCCAAAGGGGAGTATATAGTATGCTTACATAAAATATGTTTCTATTGTCCCCATGCTTGTAACATTTAATTATTTTGATAGCGTCGAATATTTTAAGAATGATAGATTTATGATTCACTGTCGACAGCAAAGTCAAGGCGCAGACACATTGCAGATTTCAGATTAATTAAAAACATGACACTTTTTGATAAAACCAGAATCTTGTTGCAAATAATTTCATGACTTAAGGGGGTAGACCTGGGGTAGGAGGAGATAACTCTGTTTTTCACTTTTTATTACTTACACAAATAAATAGAATCAGTGCAATAGGTATGATCAAAATTTTAAAATGGTAAATTTTTTTCCACAAAGCAAATAAATATTCACTTTGTAATGAAAACAAATACGCAACATCCAGTTGTTTATAATGAGTGCATTTTACTTTACATTTTTGCTGTCCAAAGATAATGAAAATATGTAAAAGTCGGTTTTATGCATTTTAAACATTTTTTGAAATTATGAATTTCCTTTGTTTGGGTTCTAGTGCTGCTGATGAGGAATTAATTTCCGAGGTGGCCATACAGCTCATTAAAATTGTTGAAGTTGGGGTTAACATATGACTTATGGTCTCATGTTCATTTACTCCATATCCTTTCATAAAATATTTAATACAGGAGTTTGTCTTTTATTGCAGTGTGGAGTTGGTAAAACAATTCCCCGTGGTAGAGATGTATGCTCTTTATTTTTCTTAGATATGGTGTATTTGTACATGAAATAATAGCTCATGCGTACACTTTGTTCAATTACTATTATCGAAATTTATGTAAATTCTAAAACCTAAGGATTAACCCCCTCCATCGTAGTTTTGTCCTTAGCTATATTTGATATTACTGATAATTCGGATTTCGTTCGGTTTTATGCATTTTAAACATTTTTTTGAAATTATGAATTTCCTTTGTTTGGGTTCTAGTGCTGCTGATGAGGAATTAATTTCCGAGGTGGCCATACAGCTCATTAAAATTGTTGCAGTTGAGGTTAACATATGAGTTATGGTCTCATGTTCATTTACTCCATATCCTTTCATAAAATATTTAATACAGGAGTTTGTCTTTTATTGCAGTGTGGAGTTGGTAAAACAATTCCCCGTGGTAGAGATGTATGCTCTTTATTTTTCTTAGATATGGTGTTCTTGTACATGAGATAATATCTCATGTGTACACTTTGTTCAATTACTATTATCGAAATTTATGTAAATTCTAAAACCTAAGGATTAACCCCCTCCATCGTAGTTTTGTCCTCAGCTATATTTGATATTACTGATAATTCGGATTTCGTTCGGTTTTATGCATTTTAAACATTTTTTGAAATTATGAATTTCCTTTGTTTGGGTTCTAGTGCTGCTGATGAGGAATTAATTTCCGAGGTGGCCAAACAGCTCATTAAAATTGTTGCAGTCGGGGTTAACATATGAGTTATGGTCTCATGTTCATTTACCCCATATCCTTTCATAAAATATTTAATACAGGAGTTTGTCTTTTATTGCAGTGTGGAGTTGGTAAAACAATTCCCCGTGGTAGAGATGTATGCTCTTTATTTTTCTTAGATATGGTGTTCTTGTACATGAGATAATATCTCATGTGTACACTTTGTTCAATTACTATTATCGAAATTTATGTAAATTCTAAAACCTAAGAATTAACCCCCTTCATCGTAGTTTTGTCATTAGCTATATTTGATATTACTGATAATTCGGATTTCGTTTTTTTTTATGCATTTTAAACATTTTTGAAATAATGAATTTCCTTTGTTTGGGTTCTAGTGCTGCTGATGAGGAATTAATTTCCGAGGTGGCCATACAGCTCATTAAAATTGTTGCAGTTGGGGTTAACATATGAGTTATGGTCTCATGTTCATTTACTCCATGTCATTTCATAAAATATTTCTTCCAAGGGAGGTAATTTATAGCACAGATTCAGCATTTTTTTTTTATTTCTACTCACTTTATTCTATATTAAGAAAAAATGGGGCGGTAGAATTTTCTAAAATTTCAATTTATCTTACATATACTTGTTATCTTTCTATTCTCGGTTTTGGTGAAAATTAAACGACAGAATTTTTTACAAGAAGTGTCTAATAGTGATCAAAATAGAGTAAAAATTTCAGCCTAAACTGTTCAGAACACCCATGTTTTTCAGTTCAAACTAATTAAATTTACTATCATTATTCATGCGTACTTTCATACATGTCTAAACTACAGAACTTTGCAATTAAAATAAATTTAAATCAAATACAAATTTAATTAGAGCCAATTTTATATACCAAAATCAAGTTCTGAATGGACCAAATAATATGAGGAAAAAGTGTATCTTTTGATGACCACTAGACAAAAAACAAAAAGGTAAAAATTGTTGAAAATTGCTTTAAGTCGACATGAACATGTGTACTTTTAATACTGAAAATATTTAAAATATGAAATGAGTGGAAACTTTTAGGCTTCCCCAGGTCTACCCCCTTAATGTCCATTTCAACAAATGGTTCAAAATCGATTACCTCATGAGTTAATTTATTGCCATTGGCCAGACATTGGAGTTCCTGAACCCCATATTAAAGCTCACGTCAGTTCTAGTCTGGCCAAATGATGTCTTCTGTAGTGGCTAGACGTGCTTCTATATGCTGGTCACTGCAAAAATAAAGTTTGAAATTATCACATCTAAGTTATTTTTCTTTCCAGATCTCACCCATGGTTTTTATTGGGTCGCGGTTGTTCATCTGTATGTGTGTCTTCGTTTTTCTTTTTTGTCCCGTACTCAAGTGGTGTCCTTGTTTCTTAGTGTTTCCGATGTTGCCTTTGTCCATGGATTGTTCGTTCTCTGACTGACGGTTCGGTTCTCACTTACTATAGAACATATGTATAAATTTTCAGAATAAAAAATACATACTAGAATATACCCAAGTTGTATAATAAACAGTTAATTTCGTTATGCTCTACAATTGTTTCAAGGAGTATTAGAATCAAATAATATGGAAAGCCATAATCCGAAAGTAGTCAAAAAGAAGTACGCATGTCTAAAAATATCGAAATATTAAATCAAAACTTAGAACAAAGAATTGAAATGGCCGTTACAGCAATATTTGTCTCTTTGGTGCAGAGTTAAAATCTGCGATACGAAAGTTCAAAACCTAATGAAAGAGCCGAGAGAACTTAGCAAATGAACCTAACAAATGTTAGGTAAACGTATGTATTGGTATTCTTTTTTCATTAAAGGCGTATTACAAAAATACGGTATAAACAAAGTGAATACAAATAATAAATAGTATTTAATGCTATTCGGGTTAGATCCTCCTGAAACTATAAGAAATATTAGAATTGTTTTATTGTAAAATGACGAAGATGTTAATTTGAAAATCTGACCAAAAGAAAAAGAAGTAACAAAATACCGAAGTCACCGTAAATTTACTTTCTGCATGTTGCCATTTCGACAACTTATGTCTCTTCAGTGCAAATATTGGAAATCAAGAAATAAAAGGTTGTTTAAAAGCTGAAGGAGAACAAATAATCAAAAGGATCTAAATTGAAAGTCAAATTCAGTTAAGGACAGAGCTTTGCAAAAGGGAAATGCATTTCAGATTTTAACAAGATTTTCCTATTTAGATATTGTTAATTTCGAAAAATAATTGGTTTTCGCACCAGCACCGAAGCACTTGACTACTGGGTAGGTAAATACTCTCCGGGACTTGCAGTCCACCAGCTTTGGCATCGACCCGGTGTTGAAAAATAATAAAAAGTTACTGTGAATACACTCTCTGGATAAGGACAGAGGAGATAAAACGTAGATAAACACGCATTCGATACATTTAAATTATACTAGAAGTTATGGTCCACAAAAACTATTTCACAACAAAAATCGATTCAAATTGTTTTTGTTTTGACAATTTACCGAAGTTTTACAAACATTCATCTAAACAAAAACCATGTCAATGTTTATAGTGATATTTGATTACTTCATTACTGAATTTTCAGAAGATACTTAGCTAAAAAGGTCGAAGAACAATCTGCCAGAAATGTAACATATGATGATCTGCGTAATAGAGATACTGCAAATTACACGACACTTGGAGATAGGAACAATAGAGGTCAGGAGTACGAAACGGTGATTGCTAATAATGTCTAAATAAAAACGTATAAAATACTTTTAATTACTTCAACTAGTTTGTTTTTTTAATAAATTTTATATAATAGAGTGTTGAATGTTTCGATGATTGTATAAGTTCATAAAGTGTGCCTTAAGGGAGTACGATCCTCAGATTTCAGAAGCATTCTATATCCTCGGGTTTTACCCATTCAAACAGTGCTAAAAATTTTTGCACATGGATCACATTTTCTTGGTCATAAGTCACTTTAAAATACATAAAATAGACTGTGTATAAAAATTTAATCAACTGCCAATTATAATTTCTTATATTAAAAGGCCTATAAACATCTTATACAAATTGAAGGAAAACTCTAGAGAGATCCGTTTCCCGCCAAAATTTTGACGTCTTATATCTCAAAAATTTCTACATGGATTTTCAAAATTTTTTGCTCAAGTTGTTCCATTAGTAGTGCTCTTCATAACAAAAGGTCAGATTACAAAATTTCTGAGACTCGTACTCCCTTAAGAAAAAAGTCTTTAATTTCTAGTCATGGACCAGATCAGGAAATGCATGCTTTGATTGTTTATTATAGTTAAAAAATGTCTTCTGTTATAAAAGTCACCACAGAGAATTATAGTTCTAAAAGACTTTGCAACATTAACACTCATAAGCTTGAATTCAACAGCCCTTAATCTAATGCAGAAGCTAGGCCCACATGAATCACATCTACAGTTATGTTTCTCTTCTTTTATAAGCAATTGTTTAAGTGAACTAGAAGAGGGTTGGAAGCTCAATAACAAAAAACCTACAGCGGAAGTTAAATTTCTAATGATGTATAGCGGGACAAAATACAAAAATTAATTTTAAAATTACCAATGATGAAGTTAGTTATGTCATGTCTGTCAATCTGTACAGCTCAGGTTAAAACATTGATTTGTGTCCACATCAAAGACAACCAAAAACAGTTCCTTCCAATTTACAAAGTTCTTTCGTTCCGAGATAAGTTTGAATAAAAAACTGATATAATTTGTCAATGTTGCGAGCTTTATAACATAAGACGCAATTATTTCTTTTGTCTTGATGAATATTACCTTTGCCAACTTCAGTTGTAGTTGTAAGATTTTTCCACAAATGCATTTCTCCGTGGCATTTTACGTTTATTGTCTTCATAATCCTTACCCTTCTATTTTAATCTTTGTAAAATTCGCCTTCAGCTACATGCACTGAATCATCTTTACTGGGTCGTTTGCTAAAAATGCTGCCCTGTCCTGTTCAATATATTATTCAAATAGAGCAAAAGCGTGTTTTTCTTCACGATGTTGTTGTATAATTCTTAAAGATTAAAATAGTAATGATATGTGATGCCGTAAAGTTGATGAATAACTAAATACCGAAGTTACTGTGATATTTGATTCTGCATATGCGCATTTCGACAACTTATGTCTCTTCAGTGCAGATAAAATCTAAACATGTGGAAGACCATAATGTCAAAGATGTTTAAAAACTGATAGAGAACAAATTACCAAATATGATCTAAATAGGAAACCAAAGTCAGCTAAGGACAGAGCTTTGCATGAGGGGGATACTCCTTAGTTTCAACAAAATTTACAAAAATTAGATATTGTAAGGTTTTAAATAGAATCGGCTTTCGGGTCAGCACCGAAGTACTGACTACTGGGCTGGTGAATACCCTCGGGGACTAACAGTCCACCAGCAGTGGCATCGACCCAGTGGTAACAAATAACAAAAATACCGAAGTGACTGTGAATTTTTATTCTACATATGCGCATTTCGACAACTTATGTATCTTTATGAAATGAGCATCCACCAAAATTATTTTTTCTATAATTTCTAAAAGAGAAAAACATCTATACTTTACATGTTCATTATTAATAGAATACAGCAAAAAAATGTGTGTTCAAAATTGCATACTTTTAACAAAATTTAAATAGCTAGAAGATTAGAACATTAAAACATTTTGGCAGTACTAGGGATGTACAAAAAGAATAATTGTCCTTAAGTCGGCAAAAAAAAACTCACGACTTTATATAATATAGGAATAAAAGTCATTTTGGGGGAGTTTATCGATGTGTAAACGCGGCCGACTCACTCGCAAACTAAATAAAGTCTGAAAGGTTTTATGTAAAGTTTGTGGGTGGAAGGCCGCGTTTATACATCCATAAATCCTCCGAAATTACTTTTATTTCTTATAATTCCAATCCTTTGAAATTAAAATAATGTTTTCACTGAATTTGATGTCACCATATACTGTACTATTTTCCTCGGAGCGTATTGATGGGCAAGAAGCGTTTACCGAGAAAATAACTTCTTTGTTGTTCGTGACGTTGACCAATGAAATTGGACGTTACAGTAGCAATTGAATTATTCATATAAAATAAGAAGCATTCCACAACATTTGCATTCCAAAACTAGATGTTGTCGGAAACGACAGCTATCCCCGCACTCCCTGTTTGACACAGAAAACAGTTGTTATACATCCTGGGCATAAATTTTTGTTTTTGAGATCTAACTATTGATTGTGGTTAATGTTACTAAAAGAATTCACGGATATATGGTTGCTAAGTAGAATTCCAAAAAATAATTGATCTTTGAAACTTTCAGGATATTTACCAAGATTGGAATCAATATTTTTGAAATCCATATGTTGAAAATATTTTCCATAAACAACACAAAAAATTGAAGTACAGTTGCTTGGTAGAATTCCAAAAAATTAATGGTCTTTGAGACTTTCAGGAAATTTACCAAAAATTGTAATCAAATATTTTTGAAATCCAATTGATGAAAATGTTTGTCCTAAACTACAACAACAATTTAAGTATGGTTGCTCGGTAGAATTCCAAAAAATAAGTTGTCTTTGAGACTTTCAGGAAATTTACCTAAATTGGAATCAAATATTTTCGAAATCCAATTGATGAAAATGTTTGTCCTAAACTACGCAAACAATTTAAGTGTGGTTGCTAGGTAGAATTCCAAAAAATAAGTGGATTTTGAGACTTTCGGGAAATTTACCGAAATTGGAATCAAATATTTTTGAAATGCAATCGATTAAAATGTTTGTCCTAAACTACACAAACAATTAAAGTATGGTTGCTAGGTAGAAATAAGTGGTCCTTGAGACTTTCAGGAAATTTACCTAATTGGAAGCAAATATTTATGAAATCCAATTGATGAAAATGTTTGTCCTAAACTACACAAACATTTCATGTACAGTTTCATAGGATTCCAAAAAAAAGTGGTCTTTGAGACTTTCAGGAAATTTACCAAAATTGGAACCGCCTTTCAGAATCCTAAGTTTTCAGAATTTTGTTTTTTACCAAACACTTGTCAGAATATAAGATAATATGCCAAAATGTTTTTAAACAATATGTGTCTTTTACATTTTCAGGAAATTTACCAAAGTTGGAACCGGGACCAAAATTCCAAAAACTCATTGCAATGCAACAATTCTGCATAAAGATTTAATCTCTAAATCCCATAATGTAGGAGGAGTTTGCGTCACATGCCACATGTGTCAAAATCAAAATCTTTGGGTCTTTGTAAAAATTGACATCATGGGGCCTCTTGTTTGCAGCAAGACCAATATCGAAAATACGAAAGCTTATTGCGCATCTACAGACTATATGCAACAATTCTACAACAAAATTAAATCCCTAAATCCAAAATGTAGGAGGAGTTTGAGTCACAAGAAAAGTGTGACGGACGGACGGACAGACGGAGGGTATAACATTATCCCCGAACTTTCTTCGAAAGTGCGGGGTAATAAAACACCAGCCTTTCATTTGCATGCATACAAATCAAATGTTACAACCCAAATAAGACAGAACTTATCAAGTGTGATACTCTAATAAAGAAAACCTATTATGAAGTCTAATCCAGGTGAAATACAAGCAATAAATGTTGCATCAAATCTTTGCAAACCCACATGATTATAAATACATTAAAATCAATTGAAAGGGTTTTAGAAAAAAAAACAATACATCAGCATAAAGATACTTGCAAAAATGGTCATGGTCAGAGCAGACTTAGATAGAATGGTCATGGCTAGAGCAGGCTTAGGTAGAAACAGACATGGTTCTAGGATCAGAGCAGACAGGATGCTAGGACTGTTCTAAGTCTGCTTCAATTTAACTTCAAGTTAACTTTGAGCTGTTCTCATGCTTTCCAAATCAACTTGGACGAGAGGTTATGTCTGTATCCCACTGCATAAAAGACATTTGAATTTTTTATTGTAAAATGGCGAGCAGGTTAATTTGAAAATCTAACCACAAGAAAAAGAAATAACATGAAATGAGATGAACAGATAAATCAAAACATTTGAAATCCAGCATTAAAAAAATGTTAAAAAGCTGAAGGAGAACAAATAATCCAAAGGAACTGAATTGAAAGCCAAATTCAGTTAAGGACAGAGCTTTGCAAATAACTAAATACCAAAGTTACTGTCAAATGGGAGATACCTCTTAGTTTTAAACAAAATTTTCTTATTTAGATATGGTAAGTTTCCAAATATAATTGGTGTTCGGGTCAGCCCCTAAGCACTGAACTATTGGGTCGGTGAATACCCTACATACTAACAGTCCACCAGCAGTGGAATCAACCCAGTGGCGATGAATAACAAAATACCAAAGACACTGTTCATTTACTTTCTGCAAATAGCCAGAAAAGATGAAACGTATATAATAGGAATAAGAAGAGAAACGGGGAATGTGTCAAAGAGACAACGACCCAAAAGGGAGTAATAACAACTCATATTAGAATTGGCTTTATTCAAAGTAAGTTCTTTAGGGCAGATGTCCTTATAATACGTATTGAAGTCGTCATTATTTAAAGTTAAATGATCAATTGAGGACAATTGGAAAAAGAAAATAAGAACAAGAACGCCACAAAAATTAAGCAATAATAAAATGACAACCAGTAAAAAACCTAGTTGTATTCATGTCCTAATACAATCAGAAGAGTAATTGTGATGTTAATATGCGCGAGGCACTCTATACACTGACAAAATTTAGTCATACTCGGTGTTTGTCAGGTCTGTAATAAACGCTGGATTGTTTCCACCTTAGAAACAGAATCACTGCAATGTTCTTTCAGGTCATGATTTTTACACTTGTAATGACCATTGCGACAGTAGTTAAACATAAGATAAAGATAAGTACATCTAACAATAACATCAGTTAATCAGTTACTGTTTAATACTATAGTCTCATTAACTGTCTGTTTCTGTATTGGTCCCGTATAGATTCGAGGTCAGCTGTATTGGTCACGAGAGCAGGAGGGTCGAGGGCCAATACAGCTGATCGAGAATCATAACTCCTTTATTAAATTATCTGACTTATTCTCTTTTAGAACTTATACATACATGTACATAGTTTTCTTTCATTGTTACAGGGACTTCACCAGGTCTAGAAAAACATTTAAATACGATTTCCTGAGAAAAAGTTTTTATCCGAGATTCATATTTAATAATAAACATTTTTTCCGTAAGCAAGTCACTGTGATTATTGTTGTGAAGAATGGTATGCTCTGTGTTCCGGTAATCATCGTAATATACCATCAGTATACCTCTTGTGTGATTTGGCAAATAAAAATGTATTTACAGTGGATTCTGTATTCTGAAAAAGGGTCAAAAATTTGATAGGCAGTTGTTACGTTTCCCGTACTTTCACTTTCTATTGTTGTTTAGGGGTTATCTTCAGCCCATCTTTACTGTTGACGTAGTAGCGTAACGTATTGTCACTTTGGATCCGACGTTTATTGTGTAGATTCACAAGTTATAGACAGGTGTTATAAATATTTGATTTTATTTCCTAATAGTATTGTTTATATGTTTTATTAAGTATTTTGTATTTTTTAACTATTTTGGAGATTGTTACAATTTAGTGTTCTATTTCACGGCGTTCTATTGCCTGGTATTTTATATTTCCTGGCTACTGTGATTGGTCAAATGATTTCATCATGAATATTCATTACCGTTCTATTGCCTGGCTACTGTGATTTGTCTAAAAAATTTCATGAATATTCATTACTGTTCAATTTCCTGGCTAATGTTATTGGTTAAAACCATATTGATTTAAGTGAAATTGATTTGTTTGCGTTGACACGTTTGATGGAATTTTATTTTTACTAGTAATAAACAACCTCAAATTATTGATAATGAAAGAAATACTACAAGACACATCTGCTAGAGTTCTGACTGACAGAACTAATTACAATGGTTTTGAAAACGTGTAAAGCAATTTATTAACATTATGAAATGATTCAACATGAAAACATATATATCATTTTGCACATTTTTAGATCTCCAAAATGTAAATTAAAAAAAATGCAATCATGTATTTGTTCAGATTTTCTATGCATTTTTGCTGCAAATGATCATTTGTGAATCAGAATAATAAAATTAAGTAAAATTAGCTTCGGGCGATAGAACACTGAGCTGTTTCCATTACCTCGAGAAAATATTCGGGTTTAATGCCTGGCTTCACATTAAATAACTGTAAAATACCACCCGATATTCATTTATCATGTTGTCGTGTATGTATGGATAGGGTTCTATTTAAAGTTCTGGTTTCCCTTTTTCAGTCGGTTTAAAATAGCTCGTCGTGTATCCTCACCGTAGGTATCGTTGTCCTGCGAGAACATGATTTCTACTGCATTTTGTCCAGGATTTCTAATACTTGTCCGTGATTTCTACTGCATTGATCAACAAAAATAACAACAGACAGACGATTTTGTTGATACACAAAACCGGGAGCACGGTTGCAGTTATGAACAGGTGAAAATAACTATAAATTGAAGTTGTTTTGATACCGCTAAAAATACATTCGGGTATTATTTATATTTTATGCCAATTGATGTTATTCCACTGTGTAAATAATCATGAATATCTTTGCTATACTTGTGTTAAATGAGAAGAAAACAACATGTTTTATCCCCATCTGTAATACAATTGTTTAGCAACACTTTAAAGCCTGAAAAAAACTGTAATTTGGTAATACTAGATGTAAATTGAACATAGGAGGTCCTGGCTTTCTAACGCCTAGTCCTGGCTTTCTACTGGTAGGTCCTGGCGTTCTACTGTCATCACATAACGATTTAATATTACATATCAAGCATTTCAGAACAATTAAAGCGGATTATGATTACATTTGCAAAATAAATTTGTGTTTCTTGCTATTCTTGATATACAAATTGACACGATGAACCGACGAGCGATATAAAATCGTTTATTCATATAATAATCAATAAAGTAGAAGAGGAAACGACACACAATACCAAAAAACATATAACATTACACATATATACGGTTTTTATGAAAAATACGGTTTTAAACCCATAAGGTTCTCAGAATTCAATATTTTAATGTCGTGTTTACATGGTTGTTGACGGCTACAATTTATTAAGAGCTGTTTAGTATATGTTATCTATACCGGTAATACATATTGCTGAAATTAAATACATTTTGAGCCCCCCCCCCCCCCCTTTTTTTTTAAAAATTGGGCAGAGGTTACCCTCATAATCTAGTTTTTACATATTGCTAAAACTGTAAATAAAATATGTAGCAGTATACTTTTTTCTAAAATTTCAGTTTTTCTTGTCTGATTTCCATGGCAACTAAGAGCTCCTCCATCCATTACAACCTAAATTAGACCACAGTTCAAACAAAAATGGGCAGGGGTTCCCTTTATATTCAAAGTAATACATATTGCTGAAATCAAAGCATGCAGAGACCCTTTAAAAAAAGAAAAGCGGTAAAGATTGTCCTGATAAATCGCTGTAATTATAACATGTTTGAAAAGAAAATTAAGTTTATAACCTCCCTTAGTTTAATTATCTCCCTTTTTAAAATTTCACTTTTATTATACCTATCTTAAAATTATAGACACTCCCTAAAAATGTGTTGAAGTACATAATGAGAACTATTTCATATATATAGTACAAGTTCTAGTAATAAAATGAATATTTCTGTATGAACAATAAAACTTTTGTAACTATTTTTGTTATCAAATCATTTAAGCCTTGAATGTGTTTTACATTTAACCATAGGTGTACCCTACTGGCCGCCACCTTGTATTGTAAGGACATAAGAACCTTTATTGGACAGGGCCATCTTGGATGAGGTATGGAACTGTCGAATGCCTTTTTTGAAAGGGATCATCTAAGGTCCATTGTTACTAAGTTTTGTTCTAATCGGACTGGTATTTTCTGAGAAGAATATATTTAAATGTGTTTTCCCATAGGGTCAAATGTTAAAACTATGTTTCCCGCTGGCGGCCATCTTGGATGAGGTAAGGACCTGTCGGATACCTTTTTTAGAAGGGACCATCTAAGGACCACTGTGACTAAGTTTGGTTCTAATTGGACTGGTAGTTTCTGGGAAGATCTTTGAATGTGTTTTCCCAAAGAGTCCAATGTTAAAACTGTGTTCCCTGCTGGCGGCCATCTTGGATTAGGTACGGACCTGTCCGATGCCTTTTTTGGAAGGGACCATCAAAGGACCATTGTGACTAAGTTTGGTTCTTATTGGACTAGCAGTTTCTGAGAAGAACATCTTTGAATGTTTTTTTCCTTATGGTCCAATGTTAAAACTATGTTCCCGCTGGCGGCCATCTCGGATGAGGTATGGACCTGCCACATACCTTTTTAGGAAGGGACCATGTAAGGGCAATTGTAACTATGTTTGGTTATAATTGGACTGGTAGTTTCTGAGATCTTTGAATGTCTTTTCCATAGGGTCCAATGTTAAAACTATGTTCCGCTGGCGGCCATCTTGGATGAGGTACAGACTTGCCGGATACTTTTTTTGGATGGGACTATCTAAGGACCATTGTGGCTTAGTTTAGTTTTAATTGGACAAGTAGTTTTTCAGAAGATCTTTGAATGTCTTTTCCATAGGGTGAGCTAAAAATGACTGCAAGTGAGGAAAAAAGTTCAAAATTGGGCCCTATTGGAAAATTAATGAAGTAAAAGCCAATTGGACGAGACTGGGCCTCAATAGTCTTTCGGTAGCCCCGTGTAAAAAAAGGGTGTTTTATTTAATCGCGCTTTATCCAAAATGGCTACCAGTAGGGAACATAGTTTAACATTTTACCATCTGGAATAACATATTCAGAGATCTTTTCATCTGAAATTGCAGAGCCGTTTGGAACCAAAATTGGACTAATAAGTTTTCAGATGGTCCCCCTAACACTTTAACTTTTTTTTTTCAAGTCAGCACTATAAAGCCCGGGCCATTTGATTTTTAAGGGGGCTGGAATTTTTCAGAAAAAAAATTCTGGCTTCGAATTTTCGCCAAAAAAAACCTGAGCAGCACCGGGATAAGGCCCGGGCCATTTGATTTTCAAGGGGGCTGGGATTTTTCAGAAAAAAATTTCTGGCTTCGATTTTTCACCCAAAAACCTGAACAGCACTGAGATAACACAAACAAATTTCTGACCCTCACCCTGTCCATTAGAAAAAAAAGCCACTGCTCAACAAATTTTCTTCGCATGGTGTTTATGGGAAAAAATCTTATGACTTGCGATGCGGGCTGAAAAAAAAATCCAGAATCGGGTAAGAATTCCTGGCCTCCCCTTGAAAATCAAATGGTCTGTGCCTAAACATGCCCACGGTCGGAACGCCGAGTAAATTGATGAGACTTGTCTTGAGTGCATTTTCACATAACTTGGTTCCAGTTGTTCGTCCATCAATCCTTCGTAAAATCTGAAACCCCTTTATAAGCCTGAATTACACTTGGTCTTTTCTCTAATGATATGTGAAGTTTAAACCGGTTCTGACCCGTAAGATAAATTTTCATATTCAACATATGTTGAATAAATCCCCGTGCTATTTTCAGCCAATTCTCAGTGTTTATCATTTATCATTAGAGATAAAGATTATACCCTTTATCCCGATTATTACCATATTTTATCCACTCTCGATAGTTAAATTTAAAAATTTTAAGTGCTCGGCAAGTCTTGCAATTAAGAATTAAAAATTTAACTATAACTAGTGGATAAAATATGGTAATGAACGAGATCTTGTGGTGTAATCTATATATCCCAGTCGAGAAGAGAGAAAGCAGTCCAAACGTTTGACCTTATTGTGAATTTCTTTTGATTAATGGGTAGGTTTGAACGAAAATTTGTCTCAAAGGTATAAAAATATCTAATGTACCATTGGGATAAATCTCTCATAAGATTGTTGCCAGACTGGAGAACGTAGTTAAGAATATAAACCTGTGGGTAAGTACTAAGATATCTTTAAACATTGATATAAGATATTTCATATCTTTATAAGATATCTTAAAAAGAATATTAGATATCTAATTTTCGGCTTGAATATAATTCTGGCTTGCAATATGAACGTCGCGCTATTGCTCTTTGCAATAGATTGATGTAATAACCTTGCACGTGTATTGTGAAGGGATGATATACATGAGCTTCATACAGGTACCAGACATTGAGTTAAACAACTTAAATGGACTGTGTAACTGATACAAATGGGTTTTGAGATTATATGACATGAAAGTTGAAGGGAATATTCAAAAATCATTTAATTGGAGAGTAAAACATTAGCTTTGACGTATATCAGATTCCTACATATTAATCGAATTTTGCATCAGAAATGCAAATTTACCTTTGTTTCTTTATATTGATATAACGATAGAAATCGTGGACAATGCGTTAAAAATCATAACAATGGGATGAAAAGTAAGTGAGAACCGAACCGTCGATCAAAAACACGAACAATCCATGGACAATGGCAAAATCAGACACACTAAGAAACAAGGACACCACTTGAGTAGGGGACAAAAAAGAAAAATGAAGACAAACAGATGAACAACACAGACCAAATAGAAACCATGGGTGAGATCAGGTGTACCGGTAGAGTAAGCATCTCCTGCTTCTTATAAGACAACCGCCAGGTGTCTTATAAGAAAGCCAGGACTACATATAATTTGAAAAATACACCTTTTGTTTCAATATCTGATTATTGTACCTTTACTTAATAATTAGTTCTATCAGAATTCATCTTATAATACTTTCAAAGATCTACATATCGCGCAATATACTATATTAACAAAAAGCAAATCGTTTGAAATCAAGGACCAATTAGTAGAAATCAGGACTTTGGCACGCGATAGTAACAAAAATGCGGTATACCTAGTATTTCGAACGGAAACTAGGGGTTTTCGTCCGAAATACTAGGTATACCGCACGTTAACTATGGGTTTCCGATCGGTATACATAGTTTTCGACGAAAACCCTAGTTTTCGATTGAAATTAAACGGAAACTAGGAGTTTTCGACGGAAACCCATTGTTTCCGGTCGGTATCGTTAATTCGAATGTAAAGCGAAAACGCTATTCATAGTTTTAGCCAATGAGAAACGAGAAACGGAAATCGCTATTTGATATTTAACGTTCGTCCAATCAGAAACAGAAAACGGTATTCAGGGTTTAATAAAACCAATCAGAATCGTTTTTTTTTTTCTGTTTATCGCTTATATTTCTCTCTTTTTTTTAAAATTTCGTATCTTTTATTTATTTTATGCATTTTGATATTATAAATTAATCATCAAATAGAGTTGTACCTTTGACAAATTTAGGTGCGAATGGATATCAGATTAGCGGGTCCAGAGAGAATTCGATCTCGACTGTCTATATTCACCTTCACCAGGTAAAAGTTGTGAAATATCGCCGTTTTAGACTTAGTTTAAAAACAATATTCAATTTAACTAATCTATAGAGCAAAGATTTTTATTTTCATATAACTGGATGTGTACTCTGTTTCGAAATTTTAAAAAAAAATCATGAAATTTGGTATGAAAAATAAGTAATTTGATAAGCAGTAAAAAAGAACAAAAACTCGGTCGTATAAATGATCAAAACAATTCAGTAATTTCAAACTTTTACTTCATCATATCCTTTCCAAGGAGTTATATAATTTGGAAGTTAAAAATTTCATGAATTTTAGCATTTGAGAGGTATGAAAAGTATAATTTTAAGTTTACGGTTTAAACTTACTCTTTAAAAATGACAAAAACAATAGAGTGTTTTGAAAATTTTACTTCATGAATTCCTTTCGAAAGAGTTTGATATGTTGCAAAATAAAAAAATTATGAAATTTAGCATAGAATAGACAGAAAAGTTAGATTTTTTAATCAGTGGTTTAAACTCAGTCTTCAAAAATGACAAAAACAATTCAGTGTTTTTGAAAATTTTACACCATAGTATTCTTTGAGAAGAGTTTTATAATTCCCGGACAAAAAACTTGATGAATTTTAGCATTAAAAAGATATGAAAAGTAAAATTTTTAGTCGACGGTTTATACTAACTCTTTAAAAATGTCAAAAAAGTTAAGTGTTTTGAAAATTTTTCTTCATTATATCCTTGCGAAGAAGTTTGATATGAAGCGAAATACAAATATCATCAAATTTAGCATATAAAAGGTATGAAAAGTAAGATTTTGAAACAGCGGTTTAAACTTAGTCTATAAAAATGACGAACAAAATTCAGTGTTTTGAAAATTTTACACCATAGTATCCTTTGAGAGGAGTTTTATAATTCACAAACCAAAAACTTGATGAATTTTAGCATTAAAAAGATATGAAAAGTAAAATTTTATGTCGACGGTTTATACTAACTATTTAAAAATGTCAAAAAAGTTAAGTGTTTTGAAAATTTTACTTCATTATATCCTTGCGAAGAAGTTTGATATGTTGCAAAAATACAAAAATCATCAAATTTAGCATAGAAAAGGTATGAAAAGTAAGATTTGGAAACAGCGGTTTAAACTCGGTCTATAAAAACGGCAAAAAAAATTCAGTGTTTTGAAAATTTAACATTATAATGTTTTATAATTCACGAAGCAAAAACTGGATGAATTTTAGCATTAAAAAGGTATGAAAAGTAAAATTTTTAGTCTGCGATGTAAACTAACTCTTTAAAAATGACAAAAAAAGTTATGTGTTTTGAAAAATTCACATCATTATATAAATGTGAAGGAGATTGATATATTGTGAAAAAAAAAATCTTCAAATTTAACATAGAATATGTATGAAAAGTAAGATTTGTAAAGCAAAGCATACCTATACTATGTTAAATTTGAAGATTTTATACATTTTTTGTCAGTCATTTAACATTAATCAAGGAATTACTAGTTGAAACAGGAATGAGCATAGGTCACGTATTGTGAAGAGTAATTACAAAGGCAATAAAAAGAGCAAAACACACACACACATATATATATATATGTGTGTGTGTGTGTGTGTGGGTGTGTCCAAGGATAAACCTCACATAGTTAGATCTGCAAATTTGTATCAGCAAACTTTTAGTGATTCCCTGTCCGGGATTCGAACAATCGCCGTTGTGACATATATGGCAACTACGCCTGTACTACGCCCAACGTTCTAGACAACTCGGCTACTAGTGTATATTCAAATGTAGCTTTCGGTAACCGGTTGATACCTCCTCATAGGTTTAATCTAGGGTTGTAACGAAGTACATGATGTATAGGAACGCAGTGCAGATTATCTACGATGACGTATCGTATATAGCAAAGAGGATTCAATGTTCTTCGACAAGGAATGCCGCCACACAAAGTAATAAATTTTATATTGTCGTCTGAAGTATGTGACAACTCTACATACTATACCTGTCCAATCGATAATATCGTGAGACATTATACTGGGCTTGATAAATAATTTCATTTTCACGTCCTATGATCAGCCCAACATTGATAGATCTGCAGATTCGTTTGGGTAGTTTTGCAAAGCCCAATATCCAAACAAGATCAGACTGACTCGCTGGTAAACGTTATTTCTGCTACATATACCTCTTCTTCTCATGTAAGTAAACTTATAGAATTTGCAAGCCATCAGGGTAAAGTTTGTATGGCACAAGAGGGTAATTTCTGAGCATCCGTTTATAGGGGTCATCTTGTCTAAGTTTGTCTTCCAGTTTTTCTTTTACGTCAGTTATTTTAACACATCGTGGATAATTAATTTGAGTGTCATCCCCTTATGTTGTAACCAGTCATTCATAGTTGGTAAACTTTTAAGACATAAAATGTATCTCGAAACATGCAAAAATCTTTTAAAACTAACTTGGTCTTACTGAACATACAATTCTAATTCACGTTTTATTCCTACAAATAAGTTCAACAGAATACCGAAAATAAGTTAATCAGATATTCACCGTATGGGAACGACATAGGCTATTGGCAGGAACCTAAGCAGGCAAATATGTGTTGCATTCCCTGAATTATGGTAAAATATCGCACTTATTATATACATTGTTAATATCTGTAGCCAGAAATGTGTTTCCTCATTGGCGAGATAAAATAAGGGTTTACAATAGTCGTATTAACATAGAGTGAAGCATGTAAATTTGAATTAGAGATGATAAATGTAGGCTTATACCGCAAGAATTTTTCTTTATCGTGAAAAGCAAACTTATCAGTCATGTTGGATTTAAAAACAGCCTTTAGTTCAATGAAATCATTCTACCATTAAAAAAAAGTGATCGATACAAGCACATGCGCACAAAAATAACACTGTGTCAACCCCATTTTTAGTCAAACTTTAAGTTTATGGTAGGTAATTCTTGATAAACTACATTTCTGCATTTGAGGAAACATTGTGCAAAATCGTAAGAGAAATCACTCACATCAATAGGATGAAGAATTTAAAAAATGGCCATATACAGAATTACAATTTACCATTTATTGTATAATTTTCGTATTTATTCAATTGTGTTCTGTACTTTGCCTAGAGTAGACTGTGCATTTAATCAATGCTGTTCTGTCACTGTTTTATAATTATCTGGTGAAAATCAACTTGAAATTTAAACACAAAAAGATTGATAATTCCAATTTCAATTTTATGGCTGACATCATGAACTTATTGATCACAATGGTATATCCTTGTTACATATGTGCACATACCTTTCTCCATTGACAGTTTGATTTGTTACTTCTACATTTACCGAATTCGAATTCTACTGGAAGTGACATGTTCAACACGACGTGTGTTTTACAAGAAACGTGAGATGCTTACTGTACCGGTGCACCTGGCTTCGATATCGTGAACTGTCCTTTGTTTCAATTTTTTGTAAAGAAGAATTTTATCTTGATTTTGGGATCATGCATATCTTGGAACGGCTAAAATTTGAAGCTATCATCTTAGAAAGGAAGGTTGTCTATAAGCAGTATTAAATTTTATGATCCCGAGGCCTGGTCTCCACCGTATTTTTTAATTGGGTATACCTGTTATATTTGTGTCTTCATTTTTGTTGTTTTAAAAAGTGCTATATTTGGGCTAATCTATTGGATGGACTGTTTGGTTAAACTCGCTTACTTCTAAGAAGGTACTTGGAAATTCCCTGTTAATGCGTACAACGAACAAGGCACAATGGTGAGGCATTGTTTGAGGTACTCAAATCGAAAGCCAAAAGAATCGTCTAAGGAACGAGCTATACAAAGGGAGATACTCCTTAGCTTCGAGATTTACTAAATTTTAATTACTGTAAATCTGATTTTATAATCGATATGCAAAGTACTCTCTACTTGGCCCATGAAACTCTGGGGGAAAAGAACGTAACCATCCATCGTCATAGAGGCATCGGCATTGTGATAGATGCCGATTAAGTACTCTGGATGGTCATTTTGAAATTAATTCCTCGTCTGCAGAGCAGCGTCAGAGGTCATACATATTAGATAGGACCAAGCTATTTTGGCGATTGACAGATGCATCTACATGAATATAGATGAAGTCACATGTTGCATTGCAGTCGGCAATAATTAATGTGCAGATAAAATTGTATATCTAAGTTAGCATGGTCACGATCATCTGTCACGATCATGAAAAGGTGTAACGTAATCTCTTACGATCTGAAATTGAACTTTTTTCGGAATAATCTTTTTTCCTTGTATTTTGGACATAAATGTTGGGACACAATTTTGCACACAATATTGTAATTATGATTACCGTATGAACATACAAATAAATATCAACAAAATCTTTACAATCTTGCAAAAATATGCCTTTGTTTACATTTTGTGGTCCTTCAAAATGTTGATGACGATGACGCCTTTTTTAAATGTGTAAAAACTGAAGACTTTTAAACTTTTACTCCGATACACTTCTATTAATAAAGTTGAACCATTTTGACAGACATAAGTATTTTAGGGAATAACGTTCCCAATAAATAAATATTTTGAAATGAAAAGTGACCTTGTAAGATTTCTCTCCATAACAATCCCTCACGATCGTGTCACCAAATCCCTCACGATCTCCTCTCAATGCTTAACAGCCGTTAAAAAACCTATTGGCGTAACCCAATACAGCCTTGAGTTCCAATATCCGGTGTCGTTCCCATACGGTGTAGTTTAGGCACACATGCTACTATGCTGTGTGAGGTATTAAAATACTCGAACATAAGCTTACAAACCTTTAAATGTCCAGGTTTCTATATATAGACCCAGAGTTAATAATACATTTTCGACTTTATACGACATTCAAATTTGTTTTGTCTGGTTTAATGTTTATAATAAAATTTAACACCAGTTGATGTATTCAGAACCGGTTTTAGTAGATTTTTACTTCCTTCATTTTCATTTTAAAATGGAGTATACTTTGGTCTTATTTTCTTCCTTCCTATTTCATTCTTTATTTAATTTTGTAGGTAAGTTGTTTTATTCCATGCATTTTTTGTTAAAAATCCATAGGATTTGCATAACTTCAGTTTAAATGCATCTTGAATGTCATATTAGAACCGATTCAATAAATCTGGCTTTTCTATTTAGATCCTGTTGGTTATTTGTTCTCTATCAGCTTTTACACGTTTTCGGTTCATGGACTTCAAAGTTTTTTGGTTTTATCTGCACTGATGAGACATAGATTGTCGAAATGCGCATATGCAGAGAATAAATTAACAGTAACTTCGGTATTTTGTTATTTGTTAACCCTGGGCCGATGCCGCTGCTGGTGGACTGTTAGTGCCCGAGGGTAATCAAAAACCCAGTAGTCAGCACTTCGGTGCTGACCCGAAAACTGATTTTATTTAAACTAGCAATATCTAAATTTTACAAAATTTTGTTCAACTCCCTCATGCATAGCTCTGTCCTTAACTGAATTTTGGCTTTTCTATTTAGATCCTTTTGGTTATTTGTTCTGTATCATCTTTTACACGTTTTCGGTTTATGGACGTCCAAGTGTCAATCATAACCACAGAAAAAATACTATAATTGAAATTTATAAAACAAGATTCAATTCAAGTTGCACTATAACATATTTTATTGTAATGACAACACAAAATATTTCAATGAATTAATTTTTATTTTATTTTATTTTTGTTATTCCTGTTCATAATTTTTACGATTTTTTTAGAGGGGATGGGTCGAAATTGGCAATCAAAAAATATGTATTATGATAAGGTCAAAATAAGTGCATTTAAAAACGAGGATAGAAAAGTTATGAACGTATTTGGTATTACATAAAAATCTCATTCTTTGTGTGTAACATGACATGAAACTCTACTTCCAGGTACAACAGAGTATTCCCCTTGTACAAATAAGTCCTTAGAAAATAACATTCCTGGTAAGTAGATATTCTTCTTATTTATTTATTTATTTACGCATTGGTGATAACTTCTGCCAAACTCGTCGTATTATTCGGGACTTTAATAATAGATAATCGTGTGTGTTTCAACACTGTATAGGAACCTATGCGCCTGAAATATCTTATTGACGGTCTAATCTGTAGCCTTTTGACGTTTTCTTGATGAATTTACATATCAAGTGAGCCATTTCAGCATTTTTGATAAGAAAAGAAATTAAATATTTTATCATTTAAAAGGGTTTACGTTGTGCACAGTGTGTGTTTATATTCTCAGATATTGTCAAATTGAGAATTCTAGTTTTCAAAGCCGCGTCATTGAATTAAAGAGTTAATTATTTGGCTGTTTTTTCATAGAAAACTAAACATACAACCTTTAAACTTCTTGTCACAGAGTGTAAAGATAAGTCACACTTTCACGCAAAATTTCGATTATATAGGTAGCTGCATTATAAAGATTCTTGAAATTTCAATACAATATAAGAAAAACTGTAATAAGCTTACAGTTGTAACAGTAAACAGACATACAGCACAACTGTTAACAGATTACAGTTGAAATTTTTGCAAAATAGATATTCTTAATATCAAAAAGAAAGCACAGAAGGTTATCCTTTTGTGAATATGTTGCTTAGCCTTTAATGGACTAACCATATAAATATTGACACACGAAGACGCATTTGAGCCAAGAAATTGATCTTTTACTGCTGAATGACTGCTGAGATCACCGATTCTTGCACATATTTACATTTGTAAACACCATATTTCTTCTCAAAAACGTCATCCCCTATATATCAATCCGTTATTCACATTTGGTCAACATGTAGGACATATAAATATATCACGGAACAAGAGAATATGGTCAATACTTACCGGAGTAGTATATAGCGGCACTTGAGATCCATAAGCCCAATGTTAAAGGTCTTCGATTTTTCCATCCGATTAGGAGGGACTTTTTTACCCCTGTAGTGCATTCTTTGTAAAATATTTTAGGGCCGCTTCGATTTTTCCCTCCCTCCCGATTCCGGGTCCGGAAATCGTTTCCGTTCCGGAACCGAGAAGTGTCTGCCATATTTAGTATGTCGCTGACCTTTGGTTTCTCAACACCTATGTCTTACCTTAAGCTTTGGTCTCACTTGTGTATTGCCATTGGTCATGCTCTGTCATTGGCAAATATTGGTCTCGCCCTATCTCCATTCAAGGTTCTTTTATTAGTCTCGCCCTATCTCCATTCAAGGTTCTTTTATTAGTCTCGCCCTACCAAATTCAGGATTCTTTTATTAGTCTAGCCCTATCTCAATTCAAGATTCTTTTATTGCTCTCATCTTTGATCTCATGCTAACCCTAACCTTTACCCTTACACTTATCCTGGTACTAACCCTATCTTTTTTTGTTATGTAATGTGTATATCTTCAGATATACCATGGTTTACCCTAACCAACCCAACCTTTACCATAATGTATATAACCCTAACCCTTAGCTCTAACCCTAACTCTAGTCATTTAGTGTTTGTTTGCATTATGATGTGTTCCTTATACATTTGTTTCCTGGTTTTGTTGTCTTTTGTTTGTGACTTACTCTAACTATCTTTTTTTTTAAGTTACTTCTGCTTTTATCCAATGCTATTCTTAAACTTCCTTATTTTTACTCTAACCTAAGTTGCTATGACAACTTTTATTTTTTCTCTGTTTGTTTTTTTGTTGTTGATGATGTCTTTATGATTATCTCCCTTTTATGTTACTATAACCTTAGTTGCAATGGAAGCTTTATTTGTATTAATTTTTATTATTTTTATTTTATTATTATTATTATTACTTTTATTATTATTTT
>MJUU01061082.1:14594-24785 GCA_002080025.1 Modiolus philippinarum
CGCCCGACATTCACTATACTATAACCCGGATTTGCACTCCGTGTAACCCGGCCAAAAATTGTGCAATTGTTTTATTAAAAAGACTTCAAGTGCATCATTTGCATTTTGTATGTATGTCAATTTATGTTTTTGTTTTCGATGTGTCCTTTGTCTGCCTAAGATGTACCATAGCATTGCGAAGTCTGAATTATTTTTATGAATATTCATTTGGTTTGTTGCTTTTGGTATTCGTATGAGATTGTGCTTCAGTTAGTTTCAGTAGTTACAAATGTACTTTCTTTTTTTAATACAGGAGTTTGTCTTTTATTGCAGTGTGGAGTTGGTAAAACAATTTCCCCCGGTAGAGATGTATGCTCTTTATTTTTCTTAGATATGGTGTACTTGTACATGAGATAATATGTCATGTGTACACTTTGTTCAATAACTTTTTGTCTTAATTTATGTAAATTCTAAAACCTAAGGATTAACTCCATCCATCGTAGTTTTTCCTTAGCTATATTTGATGTTGCTGATCTTTCGGATTTCGTTTTGTTTTATGCATTTTCAACATTTTTTGAAATTATGGATTTCCTTTGTTTGGGTTCCGAAATGGCCATACAGCTCATTAAAATTATCGCAGTTGGAGTAAACATATGTGTTATGGTGTCATGTTCATTTACTCCATATCCTTTCGTAAAATATTTCTAAATGAAGTTCAAAGTTACGTAAACTACATGTATTTTTCAACTTGGTGGTCATACCTTTTTGACAAATCTTATCAATCTAGGCAAATCTCAGTAAAAGGAATACTCTATTTCAGAGGACAAGTCAAAATGACTTGCCATAATCTAAAGCTTGGTCTATATCAGTCAATTGGTTCAGAGGAGATAGTCCAAATGTGAAGAGTTCCGAACGTCGTATGCCAAATAATGACAAAAACGAAGATGGTGTCCCCCTCAATATATTCAGATTATATCGGAAATATTTACAAAAGGGTATACGACAATGGTAAACTAGAAAAATAAAGGGCTACGCCGAGCGCAGCATGATACGACCGCAGCATGCCGACCACTGAAATTTCAACAAAGGTAGTTTAAAGTGAATGTGGACACAGTAAAGAGCTTGACACAAAAATTAGATGGACACAAAAAGAAGCTAGACACAGTTATTAGCTAGAAACAAAATAGGGAAAAAACCCTTTTGATTACTACTGATAAAAAACCGTAAGAGCTATGCAAAATATGTACTATCAACTAAAACTTTACATCCATAGATATTCAAAGAAAAAATCCATCGAAATCTGATGAAAAATAAAGATATGACACATTTAGAAAAAATGCAATTTTGGCCCCTTTGACCCCATGTAGCTCCGAAACAGTAAGAGCTACAAAAAATCCGTTGACATGCTACTGAAAGCTTATATCAAGAGGAATCCAAAGAAAAAAATCCCATCGAAATCCAATGAAAAATAAAGATTTGACATATTTAGAAAAATGGCATTTTTGGCCCCTTTGACCCCTTGTAGCTCAGAAACGGTAAGACCTACAAAAAATCCCTTGACATAACACAGAAAGCTTAGCTCAAGAGGAATCCAAAGAAAAAAATCCCATTGAAATCCGATGAAAAATAAAGATTCGACATATTTAGAAAAATTGCATTTTTGGCCCCTTTGACCCCTTGTAGCTCGGAAACGGTAAGACCTACAAAAAATCCGTTGACATATTACTGAAAGCTTAGATCAAGAAGAATCTAAAGAAAAAAAATCTCATTGAAATCCGATGAAAAATAAAAATTCTACATAATCTGCAAATTCGCAATTTTGGCCCCGTTCGGCCCCTCATAGCTGGGAAAGGAAACAAGTTACCAAAAATCTAATAGCTGAGTGCTATATTAATTTTTAGCAAGGAATCCATTGAAAAAAACTGCATCAAAATCGGACTTAAAATAAAAAAAAATATTTCTTTTTGAGATTTGCCCCTGTTGGGCCCCATTTATCTCGTGAGTGGTACATGCTACGTGAAATCCGTTGGCATACTCTAGATTGGAAATTTCCTCACGAGCACACTGAAACAAACCCCATCAAAATCCAATAAATAATAAAGATTCTACAGTCAAATATGTGAAAACACCTTATTTAACCCTTTTTTGGCCCCTAATTCTGAAATGGGTGGGGCAAAAACCTAAAGGAAAAAAACTTTCTCAAAAATATTCCAAGAAACATCATACTTAGATTTGAAAACAATCCATCCACTAGAACCAAAGTTATGCTGTCCACAGACACGAAAATACCTAATTTTACCCCTTTTTGGCCCCTTTTTTGCCTCTTTTTCAAAAACGGGTTGGGCAGGGAACGCGAAATTAAAACCCGGGCTTAAGCTTGTGCCAACAAACATCATACTAAAATTTGATAACAATCCGTTCACTAGGACTAAAGTTATGCTGTCCACAGACGCCGACGCCGACGCCGACGCCAACGCCAACGCCGACGCCGACGCCGGCGCCATACCATAATACGACCGCAAAATTTTTGCGGTCGTATAAAAATACGATGACAATAAAATTTGCAATGATCAAAAAACACAAACCAAATTTTACCAAGTACGCAACCCATCTTTACACAAAAACGAAACATGGGAGAAACATGAAAAACTATGGGGAAGCGGTATTGACTTTGTTTTTAACTGAAAAGAATCGCTGGTTATGTTTCTTTATTTTGATATAGACAGTCTATACAAATTGTGTTCTGTTCATACCGTACCAGTGATCACCGATGTTTATTTTTTCATCTCGATTAAGAGCTCTGTAAAGAACAATTTAGTAAACATTTGAGTACACTTTTTAGTATTATAAATTTACAAATCTGCATGATGAACATGAACTTCCAATATCCAGATATTTTCGTGATTTCTGGTATTTTAGAATTCCAACTGTATAGTCACTTGCCCATAATTCCAGATTTCCGATAGTAATTCTAAGCACTTTTTCCACGATAATTATATGTATTGCCATCAACTCCCAAGGGAGTAAAATTGTGCTTTCAATAAAGATAACGATGGCTACTTTAATAAAACAAATATGACTCATAATCAAGCTATGGCGAACACGTTTTCTGATCTTCTTATATGTGCTGCAAATTGTAAACTAATTCCGAGGGATTACAATTACGGTAGGTACTGTAGGCATATGTACACTATCTCCCTTAATTGTAATCGGTTACAATTAAGGGAGGTCCTGCAACCGTAAATGTAACCGGGATTACATTAAAGAGTGAAGGGTGGTCCTTAACCTTAAGTGTAATCGGATTACATTTAAGGTAAGGATTACACTTAAGGGCTCAACAACGCTATACTTCTAATAAGGCAATCACAATAACACAAAGAAGTAAAATTAAATGTGTTAAAAAGATGCTTTTGAATAAAGTCACCAATCGACTCTAATATTACAGGATCTTCCGTTGAAAATTAAATATATGAATGGGGGTGTTTTGAAAATCTTTTGAGACCCCCCCCCCCCCCCCCCACCCGGCGTTTACATAGTGTGATGCAGGCAATTTGGAAATGAAGGATTTCATCATTTCACAACAAATAAATAACAAAAAAAACAAAATCTTTAAAGAAAAATGTATAGTGTTATGATTACATTATTTATACATTTTTACTTACAATAAATCTGGTAATGATTTTAGAATCATTCTTACTTAAATTTCTTTTGTATATCATGAACTATTCACAGTTTCTACTAGAAATTACACATTGTTATTATAAACATGTATATGAAAACACATTTATACATGTTTAATATTCACATTTGTTAAAGTGTACTGAAATAAATAATAGTTTCTTACGTTTACTTGATCTTCGTCTAAAGGCGCATCTTCTCATATGAAAAACGATATAAATAGTTACAAGGTTTTTCCATCGATTTTCTGAAAAAGCAGTCACAATGAGTTCAACTGAAAAAAAATAAAGTGTGTATAGCCTAGGTAAAAAACATAAAACCACTGTTGTGTATTTAGCTAGCCTAGAACATTATACACTAACAGAAAATAAATTACGTGTTGAAAGAGTGATAGACACCAGATGTTAGCTTTCTCGCAAGTACTGATTCTAATATGTTTAAAAAATGATAGGCCGGAACTGACAAAAACGGATCATTTATGCTAAATACTTCCTCCCAAATTAATGAATGAAACTAAATGAATTGACAAGAAGATTGATTGATTGAATATTGTTTAACGTCTACTCAGCAATATTTCAGCTATATCAAGACGAGAACAAGTTTATTAATAAATAATCACTTTGGGGTATGGAAAGGGCCATGGGACGGGAAATTCTGACTGCCACTGGAAAAGTAGGGTGAAATCGTCAAGGGCGGGGAATTTAGCCTTGTAGCCGATCACCTACGGAGCACACCAAAGAGCTTGCTACAAGGGTTCTTTAACGTGAAGGAAGCGTGACATTTCTTCCAACACGTGGACTTAAGTTTACATCCCATCCGAAAGATGGGTTGTGTATTTATTAATCCACAACCACGGAATGGGTCCTATTTCTATATCCCGGGACCCTCGGGGTCAGCCTCCGTTTAGGAGGGGTCGCACCCACAAGCCGGAGATACTAGGTCATATTTCTATATCCCGGGGTTCCCTCGGGGTCCTCTGTTAGGACAAGAAGAAAGATCATGCAATTTACAATTGATCCATCGAATCTTATGTGATCACACAATGTGAATGTATTTGATCAAAAATGGGTTTAAGTTTCCCTGTCATTTTCACAACTTCGTCTGCGCCATATTCACATTTGGGACATTTTCAAAAAAATGTCCACTTTTGCCGACTGAAAAAACACAAAAATAAACTTTTTCAAACCAGCAATTAAGTAGTAGCTGTTGATAGCTTAATATCAGTAGACCCTCAATTGAGAATATGCAATCTTAAACATAAACCTAAGTCACTGGTGGAAAGCGGATGGTCGTAACGGAAAGTTACGGTTAGCCAAAAATGGGAGACAATTCTGGTGGTAAGTAATATTTTCCGAATTTCTTGTTCTATAAGATTCAAATCTGAAAAATTGCGTACATAAATTTTCACTTTCCTGCATTACGCTGATACTGAGGCATGGTTTGACACATAAGATCATATATATTTTAAAAAATCATAACATGATGGTCGTAACTGAAAATGCGGGATGATCGTAACGTTAACCAAAATATTTTTAATGATGGTCGTAACTGTCGATTTCGGAAGATGGTCGTAACTTATGTGGTCTTATGTATTGACAGGATATTTGTTGTATGTCTTTGTAAAGCACTTCTGGTATTATAAATACCGGAGAAAAAACGTGAAAGGGAAATTCAACTGTATCGAAAACAATTAATATGATATTATATGGTTTGAAAATAAAAGCCTATTTGTAATTTATACGTCATAACTAAGGCCACTTCAAACACGAACTAGGTTTTTTAACTTTCCAGTCTAAAATATTAAAGTTGCGAACAGGTGATTTTTTATATTGCAAATTATTTGAGGATAACTTTAAAATAACGAAAATGAAGTTAATAATTTTTTCGTCATATTTATTTTTAATTAATTTTTTACAGGGAATTGGGTGGGAGCGGGCGATATTTATTTATGCAAAACTAAAAGAAAGGTGACGCAAAAACTATTAATTAATTCAAATAGCCTTAAGACAAACACGGTTTCTTTTGAATGGCTACCACGAAGCAAGATGATTTATATTTTTATATTAAATATTTTTTTTCATTTACTTGCAGGCGAGTTTATGTGCTCAGAACTGTCATGCGCATATATGTCTAACAATCCAACAGACATTCTAGAACACAGCTTACAGAAACACAACAAAGCTGAGAACTTTAAAATAAGACGAAAAATTTTGAACGACGCAACTGGAGATAGATCGTACCAATCTCTAAAATTTGATATTAGTCTTCAGGACATTGCCCAACACAAAGAGACTGGACATAAATATCAGATTAATTTGATCGATAAAAGAATTATATTCAAAAAGTCTGCATATTCAACAAAGAAGAACGATAATAAATTCGCACAAACGGATGATCTCGATGTGTACAAGCTAATACCAGGCGTGATTGCAAAACTTAAAGACATGGACCGTCTCAACGATTTTGTATCAATTCTTAAGAATATAGAAAGTCGCATGCTTACAAGAAACATTGCATTTAACCTACTTTTAGATGTAGGAAAGTTTTATTCTATGAAAACAATTTCTCATATGAGATATAACCACCAATCATTAACATTCTGGTGCACAGTATACAAACTTTTCAAGGGAAAGGGAATAAATTTCTTCCGTGGATACAAAGGAGAAGGGTTAGGAGACGAAAATAGTACCATTTCTCCACAGGATTGTGATATCAACTTTGCCGTACCATCAAATCCCATAATAACCAAGGAAGTGGCCAAATTTACAGCTGATGCCGGCAATCCTGGTATACTAAATATGTCCCTTGACGCATTCGCGGCTAAACATCAAGAAGAAAACATCAAGCTCTCAATAGACGGGAAAAAGATAGCAGTCGGATTTGGGGAAATGGGAGATGAAGATCTCGCCGGTGATGAGCCTTCGCCGACGTTAGAGGAAAGGAAAATGCGTGTATCAAACGAAGTAAAGGTTGTTTCTACAGTGAAGGACAATTTGGAAACACACGTGATTGACGGGCTCAATGAAATTACCGATCTTTCCGATAACAGCATATCAAATGCAAAACAAGCATTGTTAGTGACAATTTTAAATATGAGCAACCGGATCAGAGAACTGAGAGAGCTCATTGTGAAACGTAAATTACATTTAGAGAACTTGATAAAAACAGTTGAAGGTGATTGGAAAACAAGTAAGCTTGCAAATGCGATAAGTTTTTGGCAGACTAAAATTATACATTCTCAAAGTACAATTAAAGATTTACTGGAGTCAATAGACAAAGTTGGGTTCACAATAGCCTGTATTAATGGAACTGAAAGCAGCTACGTTTACGGGACAAATGCATCCATATCTCTTGGANAAAAGTAGAATTTCAGGTAGCACTATATTCAAAGCTATAGGATTAGATACGCTAAAAGAGCAGCAGAAACACTACGATAAGACATATAGAGGATTAGAAGAGACAATACCTGACGAATTGCAAGCATTATTCAATTATGGAAAGGAATAGGAAATTCACGCTATCGGAACTCTTGTTAGAAAAATTATACCAGTCTACTTCCCCAATCTGATATTTGTAGAAGATGGTTGTGAAAGGATACCTCTAGGAGATTCCTATGCTGTAATTAGCGGTGACGGTTCTGGTATTACTGCATCAAACATACAGGAAATGGCCTTTGAATTCAAATGTCCTATACCGGGTAAGAAAAGAACTACAGACGTTCATTATAAGCTTCCTGTTCACTATACTACACAGGTTTTGAGTCAAATGGCAGCAAAACAGTGCAACAAGATAGGATATATGAGCTTCACACCTGAAAGTTCTACTTTCATTACTGGATCTATGAACCCAACTCTATGGACAGACATTTGGGAGTTGTGTACAGAACTGTATGGAAGTGCTGATGCAGTGCGTCCAACTAATCGGAAGGTGATTTCCAAGAAGTTATTAGAAAGACTACACGAGTACCCCACAAGTTGCACTTTCGTCGCAGAATTCCCTTCACTGAAAGCTATACCTTGCGCTTGTGGACCAGCTGAAACGAGGACCTGAGTATTTGGATATCACAAGAAGAATACAAACATAAAACCAGTAGTGTCATCCCTAGAAGAAATTGCATCATCACTAGAAAGGTGTACAACAGCACTGAATGATGCCTACAATATTTTACGAAGGCCGGCAAAAGAAGTGCTTGTAACTGTAGCATCTGATCTCAACAGGCTTTCAGGTGGATATGCCGTACCAATACAATACGGACTAGGAGGTTTCAGTTTGTATATGACATCTGTTAGGAAAATGTTGGCAAAAGCTGTGGACGCTTGCAGCAGCCGTCAAATGAATGTCCGTGTGATAGCATTTGATGGGCAGTTTTTGGAAATCGCCATAGCTAATGATTTGGGAAAACCGCTTACAGTATGTAAATTTATGAAGGAGTATTGGAGTGATGTCGTCAAGATGACAAAGCAAGAGAAACTTGTAAAGATTTTTGATAATTATCATCTACCACAAATAGCGAGCAGAGATCAGTTGACGATTCATTTTGAAATAACTGGCACTAGTATGAAATTGAAAAAGGAGATTAAGCATGTAGGATCCCCTATCAATATTGCAAAAGCCTTGTTGCAAAAAGCCAAGAAAGCAACTTGTGATACTGATACTGATACATCCTCAGCAAAACGTAACGGCCAAGAGTTGGATATATTGCAATATTTGCCACATGATCTGATTACCAAAATGGACGAAGATGCTTTAAACCTTTTACGTCTTGCCAGTAAACCAACCGAGGATAAAACGAGTTGTTTTTCTGAATCTGATTCAACTGACTCCACTGACAACGCGCTAGGATATCTGTTTGTACCAACCATAGAAGATTTTGAAGCAGTTTTGGTTGCTTTGATTGCATTAGATTGCGAAAAGATTTCGTCAAAATGGGAATCAATGACAGTAGAATCGTTAAAATTGCTTCTAGCGAATGTGGACATTATAAACAAGACTTTCACTGTACTACAGCTAAAAACCATCCTCAATCTTACCAATGCAAGTCCAACATCATCAAAAACAAACTCAAAACCTCAGCTTGTTAATTTGGTATCACAACTGTATGGAGATAAATCCGTTTTACCAGAACGTACCAAAAGCCCAAAGGCATTAAAGACATTGACAGAAAATTATATAAAATCATGGAATTCTGACGCAGTCAATGTTGCCTATGCACAGATATACTTTCCTGATGCTTTCAGTGAGTGGGATACCAGTAATATTTTCTCAGGATCCTGGGTTGTACGTACTGACACTGATTATGATTTTCACATTCCTCAATGGTATGCGCAACCAACCACAATAAGCTCCCAAATTGTACAACCAATAATTGACCCTCATCATCTCCTTGTCAACAATAGGTCAAAGTGTTGTTCGTCTGGGATGGTAAACATGAGAATAAATGCAGAGGCATGGTGGAAAGTTGCGGAGAAATCAGCACAGAACAAGACAGGGCTTTCAGTTGAGATTGCAAAAGAATTAAGAGACCGTCAAAGTAATGCTTTTGCTCAAACTACTTTTAGTCACAAAGTTCAGCTTGAAATGGAACATATTGGTTACCACAATGAAGCAAAATGGTGCGAACTTGTCAGAAACTGGTACTCTGGAATTGATAGCGGCGGCATCCCATTGCATCAGAGAATTGGGTGGTTGTTAGACATGAGGGACTTTTTACTGCAATTTTTGAAGGTCGGGCATTTTCCACCGCCAGGTTCACACATTGAAGGGATGCCAATGGCACAATTTGAGGGGTTTTTAACCAATGTCGACAGAAGACTGCAACTTTATGCATTGTTAGATGGTGGTCAAAGTTATAATCAACGAGCAATAACCAGCTTGGACTCAGAAACTCTGTTCTCGGCCTTTCAGGTAATAATTTATTTGTGTGAAATTGACAAGAAACATTTTTACTTCATTATTTATGGATAAAAGTTCGATTATGCTTATTGATATTTAAAACATGTACTGAACAAACGTTCTTGAAACTAATGTTTCTTCGCCGTGAAATGTAAATAATAGTATTGCATAATAATACACAATTCGAATATTTTATGGGGGTCAGTATGAATGTTTATTGACCTAAGAAATAAATATTGACCGAGGCCGGAAGCTGATGTCAATATTTATTTCTTATGTCAATAAAACTCATATTGACCGATATGATAGACTATATTTATTTTTTATTACAGAAAAAATAACAGTGAAAGTGAATCCAAGCAAATATATATGAATTTTAAACATCGTATTATGACATGCAAAATGCGATGGAAAGTGATAGTGAAAGCGGGTCAATATGGATTTTAATCAAACAGTGTCAATATTTACAGATTGCCATGTGACAGCATTTCATCCAATAATTATTTTGAAATAAAATATTTGTAATGTTACTTATTGAATTTTCCGAATTTGTTATGTTATCATATTTATCATATGTGTATATATTAAGTCTTTTCTCCTCACAATAGAGTTTTAGAATGCAGTAGCACATTTATGACTTTT
>MJUU01061083.1:4527-23595 GCA_002080025.1 Modiolus philippinarum
AAAGTTGATTTGATTTCCTTAAATTTTTTGTTACAGCAATATAATGCTCAAGAGTATTGCACACACAAAGCTTCTCATTCCCCTTGAAAGCTGGAATGAAGATACTCTTAAATTTACCAGGTTTATCGGTTTTTGTTAACCTATTCAAATAAAAAGTCACTCCACTTTCTTAATTTTCCTCATTGTAGAGATATCTAAAAATTTCAGAGTTTGGGAACGTTGTGCCGTAACTAAAGCCATCAAGACTATCAATCTAAATGTCAAAAGCTTTAAACAAAGCTGATTTAAAGGCCACATACTCTCTATATAATGTAAAACACAATCCACATCCCAAGTAAATGAATACCTTGGCAAAGAAGGTCTTAAATTAGCTACACCTTTGAAAAATCTAACAATCAAATGATGCTGACCTACTGGCACACCATCAATAAAATTGTGAACACTCGAAATGGCAGATCTGTAGGTATTCAAAACACTATAAGATTTCCCTAACTTGAATTCTTCAGTGAGAAAATTCAAAATATTGCTTACACTAGCACTTATTGGCCTAAAAGAGTTTTTAAAACACCATTTTGACCATTTACTCCAAGCATACAAGCATATTGATATTGCTTAATGGTACCATCACGCCAAGAAGCACAAATAATATCCGAACAATCATTAGAAACTCCTTTAGTATTAAGATCACTCCTTAAACATGCCAAGCGGTCAAGTGAAGGATGAACACTGTTGTCCAGAGTTGAACGTACTAGGTTCTGATGTACTGGCAATTTCAAAGGGGGACTTTTTGCTAAGCTTAACAAAGTTGGGAACCATGCCTGTGTAGGCGAATATGGGGCTATTAAAAGCATGTTTGGTTTCTATCTGCAGACTTTGTCCAAAACCCTGTCAATAATAGAAAAGGTGGGAATGCATAAATATTCATATTTAATTCATGCCAATCTAATGAAAAAGCATTAGCTGCAAAAGCAGAATTATCCGGTCCCCAACTAACAAATCTGTCTAGTTTGTTGTTAAACCTAGATGCAAACATGTCAATCTGTAAATCAAACTTATCACACAAAACCCTAAAAATTTCTGGGTCAAGAGACCACTCGGTTCTATTGCTGTTTATTCTTGATAATAAATCTGCTTGGATATTTTCCTTCCCTGGAATATGGAAAGCAGACAAAAATATATCTTTTTCTTGACACCAGAACCAGATCTTTTTGCTCAAATCATTTAATTGCTCAGATTTAATACCACCTAGGTTGTTTACGTAAGCTTCTGCAGTAGAATTATCACATTTGATGGCTATATGAACATTTTCCCATGAAACAGCTAGGGCTAATAACGCTAACCAGATTGCTTTAAGTTCTAATACATTGATATGGAGGGTCTTATCTAATTCTGACCAGAAGCCACTAACGTAAATTGAATCACACCAAGCTCCCCATCCTTCATTACTAGAGTCTGTAAAAATAGTTTTAAAAATAGGGAGAGTTTTAATAGGACTACCATTGAGTGACCTAAGGTTATTAATCCACCAGAAAATTTCTTCCTTTGCCATATCCGAAATAACAATGCTAGCATCAAAAGAGTTATAGTGATGCAGACCTTGAACTTTCTCCTTTTCAAGAAGTCTATGATGAAATTTTCCAAGCAAAACTGTCAGAAATGCAGACACATACAGACCAGTTAAACTAGCTAATGTTCGTATAATGACTTTCTTTTGATAAATAAGTTAACAAACTCACTCAAACCTATAATTTTTTTCAATTTTATCCTCAGTTAAACTCACAGTCATAGCTACTGTGTCCCACAAAAAACCCAAATAAACTATTCGCTGGGTTGGGATCATATTAATAGTAATTAATAGTAATTTTTAATAGTAATTAATAGTAATTAATGGTCATTAATAGTAAACCCTAGACTCTCCAAAACTCTTTTAGTATAATTAAGATTATCAGAACACTCCTTAAGGGGATACGATACAGTAAAGATCCTGAACTGATATTTTCGTTAAATTTTGAAATCAAGTCAATTTGAATATGCTCTTTCCAAATCTGGAAAGAAAAATATACCTTCATGATTTCGTTTTCCAGATAATTGCTATTCAAAATTGCCCATTTTTCAAAGTATTGCGTAAAAATTGCATTTTTACAACAATATGTAAAATGTCATAACTTTTGAACGAATACAGCTAATTGCATCCGGTTTTTTGCTACAGCTTCCTGAAATATTTCTAAAGAAGGTAAGTAGACATTTTAAAACACAATTTCAACATTTGTAGTTCGAAATGGACATTTATGTTCATATATACAGAAAAAACGTTCATTTCTTGTAAGTAAAATTTCACATAGAAAAAAATTGTGAACTGATTTTTTCTTCATAATTCCCAGAGATATCCGTGAAACATCACTCTTCCAAAATTCGCTTTGAAAAATGGGGGTCCATGTGCTTAATTTAAAGCTACAGAGAGAAAACTGGCATTTTTTATCGCCACAAATGAGCATTCCCGGTTTTGGCGCGAAATGACGTCACATTATATTTTGCTTGGAAAAACGTCGTAAAGTTATGTTTTCTCGCTTATTAGTGTTGCAAAAAAACATAATTTAATTTCATTTAACAGGAAATAAATGACATCAAACATAATTCATTGTATGTTGTGTTAGTTTAATTTAAGGGGTTTGGAAGGAGGATTTTGATCCCTATTTCCCTAGAAAAAAAATGTACGATTCTCTCAGTCATCCTGAAAAATAAAATTGACCGAATTCCGTTCCTGATAATTATTTTTCCCCGAATTCTCTGTGAAATAATTGGCCTTTCCTGTTGCCCCGAAAAAGATCATACCGACCCTCATTTAAAGTTAAATAATTATCATGCATGTGTATCGTGATTATGCCTCTTCAATGTCATACTCTCGCCTATTATTTATTGATAATACATTGTCACATCATTTTGTATTTAACCCGTGAAAGTATTGTGATATAAAAAAAAAACATTTTCACGGGATTTTTAATTGAAGTCCCCTGAAAATTCAAATCGTAAAATGCCGTGATTGATTCTATTGTTAATGATGCCGTTGGGAAAAAATGATTCTATTGGAAGCGATGCCGAAAGGAGATTTTTGCTATCAGGTTTCAAATTGAGAAGTATTCGAATCTTGTGCTGCCACGTTTCCTATTTCGTTATGAGCAATTCATATTTAACCACATTGATTTTATCATAGATTTCACAGACAGTAACCTGTCCGCAATTCGCGAAGTCCGGTGATTTATGACGTCGCGCTCTAATCTGTGACGTCGCGAAAACAACATTCCAGATCCGGCGATGTTATTACCTGCCCTTGGTACTGTATCGTATCCCCTTAAAGTCTTTTCCTGCTATCATAGAATCATCAATATAAGATGTTAGGCGAATTCCTGAAGTACGTATAACAGAGATAGGTACCTTCAACAGTTTAGTAAATACTCTAGGAGCTGATTTCAGACCAAAACATAAACATACAAATTCATATAACGTATTCAGGTATTCTCCCATTCAAAACGCAAAAATTTTTTACCCATTCTGAATCAACCACGTGTAATAAAAAGAAAGATTACGTACACTAATAGAGGCTAAATCCACCAGGCACTGCGAAAAAAATTGAGGGGCATGCTTTGCCACGGGTGTTTTATATGGGTGGACCACATGACAGGGTCACATGACTATCATACTATTGTTATTGAAATTTATATGTATTGTCTTCTAACAGTGAGGCTACACACAGGGTACTCAAGAAACTACAAAATGACTCTGAAATGCTGAGATATATTGAATAAGAATCAATACATCAATGCATTGAGATGGAATCACTAATTAATGAATACTGTTGAGCTAAGGGTGATTTATTTTAAATCGATTTGTAGCACTTCAGGTAATTTTTTTTCATCAATTAAAATTTAGTTAAAAAATTGTCATATTGTAAAAATTATAAATGCACTTCAATTTCATAAATAGTTTGTTTTTTATGTGGTAAATTTTTGTATATATTTATTTCAATAGGTTTAAAAATCCAGTTTTCTTTCTTACTGGTATGCTGCAAGCGATCGTTTCCGCCTTCAATTACACAAGAGTTCCTATCTCGAAAGTCCTGTATTAAAATTATCTTCACTTAATTTGACCACAACTAACTTGGAACAGGGAGATAACTGAAAAATAAATGTTTCATTTTACCAGTTTTGTAAAATGCCAGTATTGTGAAATGTACAATGTACAATATTGTCATGAACAGTACTGGTTGGAGCTAGAGAAATTATACTTAGGTTTTATTCGTCCATCGTTTGAACATGCAAATGAAGTTTTGGAACAGCTAGGAATCCTCTTTATGTAGTTCGGAAATGCACTTGAAAAGTCGAAGCTTGAATTGATTGACAATGACCAAATTTGTTTCCAGTGGTCATTTTCAAGTCAGGTGAGCGATTTAGGCTCATCCGAGCAACTTGTTCAATTCAGAAGAATATTGTGATTTTTATCCTCTAAAACTACTTTGTCAAACTTTGCATAATGTGAATTTGTTTTTTTTTCAGGGATGGATGGGGTCTTACAACCAAAGAGGATTATGTGTAAGAATTGTTTGTCCACCAGACATTAAGGACACAATAGATCGTGTTAAATTCATCACACGAGAAGATGAATCCTACAGTGGACCTTGCTTTTCATTAAAGAAATCATTTGGATATTGCACTTTTGATGAATTTTATGATCACCTTGAAAGTGAGTTAGAAGGGTTTGAATTGTCTGAATTGCCTGGTGAATACTGGGATGGAATAAATGAATACATTGAAAAATTGAATTATAAATATGAGAGAATTGATGATATAGACCAATGGACCACAAACGTGACTGAATTAGAGATTGAAGAGGAGCTTTCTGAGCTTTCCTCAGGTAATTTTAAAATTGGTGTCATAGCAAACTAGACCATTTCACCATCATGACCATGTTCACCTACTTTTGGAGCATGATCAGATATGCCCTTAGGACGAGTGCTGATGTCACAAGCATTGAATAAGGCCCAGACCATACATGTACAATACAAATACTCACAGCATCATACGGTTTAGAACAGTTTTAGTACTGTAATAATCTTGCTGTATCAAGTATCATAGAAATTCAATGCTTAAGGAGGTTCGCTCCTCATGTTTCGGGATTTCTGTCAGATTTTCGGAATCCTCGGGTTTTATCCATTTCAATGCATTGTAATTTTTTGCCCATTGACCCCCTTATTTTTTTCAATAATTTTATTTAACACATCTTTGTGAGCATTCTATACAAATTTCATTGAATTCTATTTATTCTGTCACATTCATTCATGGTCAAACCTTCCTAATGTTAATCCTATGAAAAATCAGAGGAGTTCAGTTTCCCGCCAAATTTTCCATCACTTAAATCTAAAAAACGAGATCATCAACCTATCAATTTTTTTTGCTCAAATTACTTCTTTTTGAATTATCTAACAGAAAATCATGTTTATTTGAAATCCTATCTATTTTCAAATGGGGTAGCAAACCCCCTGAATTACCATAAAATACCTAAATCATCTGAAAATGTGTACACATCAGGAGTAATCTGTTGTCATAATGTTATTAGCAGTAATTCTATAATCATGGTAATTGAGATACTACAAAAAATATCATTTTCTTCATTAATGAAATGTTTAATACAATTCACACTAAAAAGCAGTATATGTCAGTAGTTTTTAACCTAATTATATGTAATTTTCTGGTTACTCTATTGGTGATATTATACCCCACTCGTGAGTGGGTGGTTTATTGGAATACCCTTGTCCGTCCGTCCTTCCGTCCATAAATAGTTTATTGCATTTTTCTCAGCTAATTCTGGGCCGATTTATTTTAAATTTGGTATTTGACTTTATATATAGGACAGGGAAGTACCTTCATGTCAGAGTCTATATGGCCAGCTGGGCCCCTGGGAGATGAAAGTTAGTAGCTAAGCTGTATTCTGCTAGCCTAGTATTATGTCTCACAATAAATATAAAAAAAATTGGGCTACTGGTTCATAATTTTAAGTTGCCCAGGCAGAATTTTAGGGCCGTTTTCTACTGGGTCCCTGGGTAGGTTCATCCCTGTAGGGGGAATGTGTCATCTGCCATTTTGGTCACCTTATGATATCAACTTCCTGTTTAGCTGGAATTTTTCCCTTTATTGAACATAGTGAAAATTTTCGTCACACTTTTCTCAGCTACAGTAGGGCCGATTTATTTCAAATTTGGTATTTAACTTTATATATAGGGGGAATGCCTCATCTGCCATTTTTGTCACCTTATGATATCAACTTCCTGTTTGGCGGGACTTAGCCATTTTCCCTTTATTGAACATAGTGAAAATTTTTCGTCACTCTTTTCTCAGCTACTGCTGGGCCGATTTATTTCGAATTTGGTATTTGACTATATATGTAGGGAGAATGTGTAGTCTGCCATTTTGGTTGCCTTATGATATCAACTTCTTGTTTGATGGGACATAGCCATTTTCCCTTTATTGAACATAGTGAAAATTTTGGTTCAACTTTTCTCAGCTACTGCCGGGCCGATTTATTTAAATTTTGGTATTTGACTTTATATACAGGGGGAATGAGTCGTCTGCCATTTTGATCGCCTTATGACATCAACTTCCTGTTTGGTGGGACTTTGTCATTATTTCACTATTTAGTGTTCAAAACAATACGAGAGGGGTATACCTAGCATGACAACGTGTGCAACCTCATGTTGATTCAGGGTTCAGTGAGTGGGCGTATAATTGGTTGCCAATCAGCGACAGCCCTAACTGGTGGATACGGGTGGATACCCATTTTCAGTAACTCAGAACCACTCAAAATACATGTACGTATGGTACAGTACAACCAGGGACTTACTGTGATAGAAATCACTCTACATTTTTAATAGCTCTTTCACTTATTGACCTATCAACATCATTTCTTCTGCATTTCAAGTGGTAGACTGCATCCCTTTCTCCCTTTTGCTTAGATTCAGTTTTCATTTGCCAATGTTTTTTGATGCAAGAGAAAGTATGTTGATACATTGTAGATAAAAGGGAAGATAAAATATACATATTTCACTAAGTGATTTATCATGGTAAGTCATTGGCTGTACTGTACATATCATATTGAAATTTTAGTATGTTACAATATAATTTTGTCTCAAAATGTTTGATTTTGGGTGATAAGAATTATTAAGAGCTACTGCGATCCAATTAGATGTGCCTGGGAACTCATGTTTAGAAAAGATCCATATTGTTGGTGGGCTGAAAAAAAATGATGACATTTTATTAATTATTTTATAACTAATCCGAGATTCTGATTATTGCAAAATATTCAACGAATGATAGAACAACGCTGTAATTCACGAATGCTTGTAGTGCATGAGTGAATTACAATGTTTTTTTTATCATGAGTTGAATATTTTCGATAATCAGGATTATACATAATTCTAGGATTAGTTATTGTTTTTATTATATAGATCAGTTCTCACATATTTAATGGTTTAATTCAAGATTCTTTTCATGAACTACGTTTTCCATGTTAATCCGCTGAGATGTTTACTTAACAACAATGTTGATGACGTCTATTGTGACGTCACTTCCTAGAGTGAAATTATGGAAAATAATTTCACAGTCAATTATCACTTTTATTTCACCGAGAAATTTCAATCTTTCACTGTCCTCTATATAATAAATATATTTTTTCTGTATTTGTTTTTGTAGCTCAAAGATCCTATATTGCAGCCTTAGATATTGCTCTAAAAGTAGATTTCCAGGACGGAGAAGCTAAAGATTGGATGATGGAATTGGTGTCTAAGTTACTACTGAGTGATGATTTATCAGATTGGACCATAAAATATTCTGCTCCGTCTCAAAATTCTAGAACTACTGGCTATGTTGAAGCCATATATGGGGATCTTGGTAATGAAGAAACATTTCTTGAATTTAATTCACCCTTTGTCAGCCCTACTATTCACTCATGTACATCTGAATTTTCACCGTTAAGTATTTCGAGTACAAGTGGACATGTTGAAGAAAGAATCAAATGCGGATCGGTAGTTCCAGATTTTTTCATTGCTTTGCCTGAATTTCCTGGAGTGTTTCCGTTTGTAGTTGAATTGAAACAATCGTCCCAAGAAAATGAAGGTGAATTTCAAAATATGTTACAGATGCTGACTAAAATGTTTTATCAAGAAGTCATCTTTGGTTTTGTTATTTCCGCCAAGGGATACAGATTGTCTGTAATTATAAAGAAGAATGGTTCATTGTATTACACAGCCACTTATCCTCTGTATTTCATTAATCCCACTAGTAAACTTGGTGGTAAACTTGAAATCAAAAACCTAAATAGATTGTGTTCTTTTATTTATGGAATCTTAAAATGGTCCAGAAAAACAAAATGTGCTTTGTCAGACTGTTAATAATTCAATAATTCCACGATTGTCTTAAAGATAAACAAATAATGTAAAATATTGTACCAAGATTATAATTTAACATGTACCGGTAATTAAAAGCTAAGGCCTGCTGCAAAACATACATGCTGAAGTCTTAGCTCTGTTGTCATCCCCTTGTAACTGACATGTCTGTTTTCAGAAATTCATCATTTCCCCAAAATTACGGAATGGATTTTAACTCAATTAGGCCCAGGATTTTTTGTAGAATTCAATAGAGTCTTTTTTTCTCAATGCAAATTATTTGAAAATCATGCAAAATTCTGCAGAATATGCATGTAGTCCTGAAATTTTGATTTCTAAATGACCTGATATAAACCTCAAAATACCCTTTCCCACAATAGTCTAATAAAACACTGTGCCCACAAGATACCTTGTGATTTTTCCTTTCAAACTGTGTCGATATTGGCTGTTGCCTGAAAACATGGCAACTGTTACTAAAAATATAACATAGGGTCCAAGTTAAGTTTTTCCAAACTTCTATTCTTTAGTTTAACTTAAATGTGATAGATGGTAAAATTGTTAAGCATGTCATCTTTAACAAATTTTCATGAAAATCTTTTACCCATTTTTCAGTTATAACCTTTTTTTTAAACAAATACATATTCTTATAAAAACTCAGAAAAATTTGAGCAAGGAATCTCCTATTAAACAGCCAAAAAAAAAATTGGTTGTAAAATAACCACCATTTTGAAAATGATTGATCAAAACAATTTTTTTTTCAATTTTACATACCATCACATGACAATGTTTACCATGTTCATGATGTTAACAACCTTTTGTCAAAGTAAGACAAAAATTGAGTCATGCAAAGTAAGAAATTGGCGGCCATTTTAAAAAGGTCTGTCAGAAAAAAATTGTCATTGCCATTCAATTTTGAAATATCAGTTTCAACCTTAAAACAACTCTCTTGCCACTGTTGAACTTGTAAAAGACAAGAAAAAACTTCACAAACAATCTTCATTTTGACCTCTATGCTCTATTTTGAGTGACTGTGGCCATGTTCTTGTTTGATCCAAAAAAAACACAACATCGATGTGGCATGCCAAGTATTGTCAAAGGAGAATATGATTCATCCTATAAATACTCATAATGACAATACTTAGTACTGGCCTAGGCCAGGTGAGCTCACAAAATGGCAAATTAATCTTTTTACTTAATTTTGTACAATATAGGTGTTTTAAATTTGATATCCAATAAAGGTGAATTGCTTTACTGTAAAATGATCTTGTTGATAATATTCAAAATGGCCACAATTTTTCAACAAATTTTAGCTGTTTGATTTCAGTGAAATTTCAATGGCATGCTTCGGTAAGTGGTGATTAAAAATTTCATTGCAGCCATTTTTTTTCAGCAGAATTTCAACCTGCTCAGATATCAAGTTACATTATTCTCAAATTGTTAATGGGAACATAGTGTGCCAAGTTGAATGGTGACTGAAAAATATTTTCTGAGTTTTTTGCGAAAATAGAATATGCTACAAGCCTAGAATTGCTTTTGAAATATTTAGGTTTGGTAAATGTTTTTACTATACTATGTTTACAATGTACATTATTTCTTTTTCACACATGACTATTTTACTTTCATATTTATTTGTTCCTTTTTGAAATTCTCAATATTTATCATGTTTACATACCTTTTGTCCAAATTGAAGTTGTAAAAATGTTGCCAGTGTACATGTATTTCAATTATCTTCTATCTTTTTGAATGATCTTGCTTTCATTATTTTAAAATGGTTAAAAGTTGCATTATTTATCATTTAAATTAAAATAAAGAGTTGCTTTAAAGTAATTTGTTATACTGTGTATGAATAAGAGAAAATATTCATGCAACATCATTCAAGTGACAATTTATGATTTACAGGAAAATTAAGTTAGTATTCTATTTTATAAGTGTTTATATCAGAACAAATAAAGAATTTAAATACAAATTCAGAATATAAATAATGTTGAAATTCATTTAACATTTGATTAGTTTTTGGAATAAAATACAAGCCTCTTGCAGGTATAAATCTGTACATGTACAATTAAGTCATTTTTCCTAAGACAGAACACATGAAATTTTTTTATAAACCCATTAAAGACCAAATCCTAGCTACTACCATGGTAACTTCAAGATGAAGAACAACAATAAAAGCACTGTTCCGTTGCATGGTTTTACCATGTATTTGTAGAGAGTTTCATTGTTTACGGAAAATTTAAGACCATTTTCTAACCTTCCTTTTTACCCAATATATGGCAGAGAATCATTTACTGTGGATAACCTCTGACCTTACCTATATTTGAATTGCAACTATCCAAACTAGTTTCTAAACCCTGAAGGTAAATTGATACATACTGAACACATCTTAATAACTGCTCACCATCTCAGCTGATCAGTTTTATTACCTATCATAATTCTATCAAATTGATTACTAGTAAATAACTTCAAAATTATAAGTTGATTGATACATAAAGAAAACTTGACAAGACTAATAAGTGATAGCTGGAGATGGTTTCAAACTTTTTTGGTTTTATTTCATTTTAGTTCGCCGCGACAAATGTCCAGAGAGCTGTTGTCATACCCCTGGCGTTGGCGTCGTCAGCAAAACTTTAACCTTGCTTGTGGAACAGTTAGGATGATGATATTTGGTAGGTGACTTCCTTGTAGTACCATATTTGTAGACATTTTGACCTTGACCTTGCCTTTGAGGCAATTTTTAACTTTACCCTTGCCTCTAGTAGGTAGACTCACCGTTCATTGGGGTTCTTGTGGTGGCTTTGAGTTGTTATTGCTCCCCTTTGGGTCGTTGTCTCTTTGACACATTCCTCGTTTCCCTTCTTTTTCCTATTTTAGTGGTAGGTTGTTAATAATTGGTATGTTACTTCCTCATGATGAGAGCTTTCTAGCGTTACAATATTTGTAGACATTTTGACCTTGACCTTTCCTTGAGGGCAATGTTTAAAGTTAAAAGAAAAGTTCTTTTCACAATTACAATATCGTATTTATAAGACAATTGGCCAAAAAAAAACATAGGTAGTAACCTTGGAATACTCCAATTAATCTAATGTAAAGTCAAAGGTTATCGACAGTTATGTTCTATTTTATGCGCTTTTTTTTGTTTCCCGCTTTAACCTGTGCTGGGGGCTATCTTGAACTTATTATGAGGTATCAGCAAAGCTCATTGTTTAGGGCCTTGTGGTAACTCCAAGATGAAGAACAACAATAAAAGCATTGTTCCATTGCTTTGTTTTACCATGTTTTTTGTAGAGACTTTGTTTCGTGTGCATTTCATTACTTATACATTGTATAATTTGCTTACTTGTAGCCAGCCCTTACAATATCTTTGTTTGCCCTTAATAACATAATAGTTTTTGATTGAATAGGTATGTATGTTTAATTTTATTTCATAAAACTTATTTTTCCTTAAATGTAAAAAAACATGCAAAATCATGCAAAAATAAAAAAAAATACAATTTCAATTTCACGTTTGCATTTTTTTTGTTGGATAACTGGCCATTTTAATGAGTGCCCGTACAGAAAAAGCTAACAAAAGCTCATAAGTCATTGTAAGTTGCACATATGAAACTAACAACTTTCACATTAGAAATGTATGCAAATTAATTTGGTCATATGTGCATTATAGTAGTTCATATATGCAGAGAATTTCTAACATAAAATGCTCATATGAGCAATTATTTTCATATATGCAATTTCATTTTATTATGTTAGCAAACTATTCACATGTTAGCATTATGTTAGAACTTTTTCTAAAGAATTTTTAACTATCACCAAAAAGCTCATATGAGCATTATGTTAGTAAATGTCAGTGTAACAAAGATGCTTGAAACCTAATCCTGTCAGTTTCACCTAGAGTTAAAGCTTTTCCCTGATCTTGTTGAAATGAAACCATGTGATCTTTTTCAAATCAGTTGGAGCCAAAAATTGTGTGGTGGTACATGATGATAGTTTCAGTGTTTAAAAAGTTGAAATTGTGAGATAATATAGTTTTTAAGGGATGAATTGTATTCTGTCATAGTGGTAAGTGTGAATTTCTTCATTATTTTGTTGGGTTCAAGACAAAAATGCAGACAAAATAATTTTAAGTTAAATGATATAAAACTGATCAATTTTGTTAATTGCCTTTCTGCATATCAAAAGTAGCAAAAATTAATTATCATAATTAAAATGTATTAAAAAGTTTAAATATTTTATGTTACCAAAATATTCAATCATTCATGACAAGGATATTTGTTATTGTTTTAATTAGTCTGCTGGTGTTTTAATTCATTTATTTAGGAATATTTTTCAATGTTTTTTTGTAGAATATGATGCAAGCTGTAGTTAACAATATAGGGATAAAGCAGAATAATCTTACTTTTTTAATGTGAATTTAAAAAAAAAACATTACATGTTTTGTCTGTTGGTTAAATGTGCACACAATGTTTTACTTTAGGTCAACATGACATACATACAATTTCATCAGAATTGTTCATATGAGCAATTGCTCACATGATGCAATTTATTTGAAGTGACTTATAAAGAAATGCTCATATGAGAACTAATGTGAGCAAGTGCACATAAGGTTTTTAACATGCAAATTAGGTTAGTTTCATACGTGCAAAATTATTTGCTCATAAAAATGCTCACCTAATTTGCATGTTAAAAACCTTACATGCAATCATGTTAGAAACTAACGTTAGATCTAACGTGAGCAGCATATATGCAAAATGTTAGCACCATTTCGTAAGGGTTCTGTTGTAGAAGGACAAACAACATCAATTTTTTTTACATGAGAATTGTTTATCATCATTGTAACTAAAGAAATTGTCATTTTGAGAAGGGTATTGGTTGTCTAACAAGGTGACATGTATGTCTGGCACATTAGGTCTTTTTGACTTATTTTGGATCGTATTAATGGCAAAATATGTATTTTTCATGTTTTGACTGTCTAATTACTTTTTGTTGTAAAGCGCATGTAGTCCATATGAATATCTTGTTTCATCAGCGTGAAACTATGATTTTATACAGTTAATGAAATAAAATGTACAAATAAATATATAAATATACTAAATTTTTTTAGGTACACATGAGATATGAAACCTAAAAGAACGTTCTTTAACCACGCTTCCTTCATTCTTTAGCTCATATTACCAGAAGGTTCAGTGTTGCCATCACTTGATGTCTGCCATCCTTTCGTCTGTTGTATGTCATACTTTGATTATCTCCTCTTAAACCATTGAAGCAAATTCAGCCAGACTTAACAGAAATTTGATATGGAAGGTCTTTTACAACAATTACTCATTTCGTTAAGATCCAAATGAAACACGGCTGCCATCATGGAGCATAGTTTAACATTGTACCATATGGGAAAATGATAATTGTCTTTGTCTCTTTAAAACTATTAACAAGTAACCTAATTTAACTACACTTTGAATGATGTACATGTATGGAAGGTCCTTCACAAAGATTGCATAATTCGACCAGACCAGACGAAAAAATGGCTGCCAGCACAGAGCATAGTTAACATGGACACTCTGGAAAGTCATGCTTTAATCATTTACTCTGAAACCATTGAAGCAATTCAACCAAATTTTCAAGATAAGATTTATAAAAAATTATGAAAGATTGCCCATTTTGTTTCGATCTGATAAAAACAGCCTATTTCAGTTGGATCCTACTCAAAACATGGCCACAAACACCAAACAGTTTTATATTGGACCTTTTGGGAAAAATCATTTTTTGATAATTTCTTCTGAAACCACTGAAGCAAGCTTAACCAAACATTACAAGAATGATATATTGTAGGTCTTTCACAAAAATTTGTTCATTTCCTTCAGGGATTAAAAGCATGGCAGCCAGTGTGGAACATAGATTAACATTGGAAAATATGATTAAACGTTTTCATCATCTTCACCGAAACTAGTTAAGCAAATTTAACTTCATGTTTTTTGCAGCCACTAAATTTACAGTAACTTCGGTATTTTAGTATATTTTGAAATCAGCATAGGCATGGCTAGGAGGCATTTTGACAGGTGACAGATAAAGGCTCAGTCTCTGAGTCTCTAATTAGGGCCACCCATCAAGACGGGAATACCCTATAGCTTTCACTTTGTCCGTCTTTCTGTCTGTCCGTCAACCGTTTTTTCCATCAAAGATTTCTTGGCGTGTATAAGTGAGAAAGATTTGAAATTTGGTCTGAAGCTTGGAAATGAGTTGTATTGTGTAAGGGATTTTCGAGTTTGTCGGGCATCTACTTCATGTTTCTCGATACTTTGATTTTTGTAGCAATAAGCAAATTTTTTGTCACAGATATCTTGGCGAGTACTGGAGAGAATGGTGTGAAATTTGGTCTGAAACTTGGAAATAATAAGTTGTTGCCTGTTTAGCTTGCCTGGACGAATGTCCGGAGAGCTATTGTCATACCCCTGGGCGTCAATGTCGTCAGCAAATCTTTTAATCTCGCCTTTTGAATGGAGACCTTAAGTGCTAGGATGTTAATATTTGGTATGTGACTTCCTTGTGATGAGAGCTTTCTTGTGATACCATATTTGTAGACATTCTGACCTTGACCTTGCCCCAAGGGTAATTTTTTTTAACCTTAACCTTACCTCTATATGCCATTTGAAGGCTTTGTAAGGACGGGTGTTCATATTTGGTATGTAACTTTCTTATGATGAGAGCGTTCTAGCGGTACCATATTTGTAGACATTTTGACCTTGACCTTCCCCTGGGGGCAATTGCTTAAAAAAAACTTTAACCTTGCCATAGTAGGTAGGCTTCATGTGATAGGGTGTTCATATTTGGTATGTATCTTCCTTATGATGAGAGTTTACTAGCGGTACTAAATTCTTCGACATTTTGACCTTCAGGGAATGTTTTGAAATTTTATCAAAGATTTTAAATTGACGAGTTGTTTTGTGTAAGGGATTTTCAGGTTTCTCATTTGCATACTTAATTTTTGCTTATACTTTAATTTTAACTATTAAGGTAGATAGACACTGTTGCGCTGCGCAATTTAATTGCACATTGGAAAAATAAAGAGTTGGATACGGGGTAGGTTTGATTTTCGGGCCGGAACAGAAATTTGACGGCTCTTTCTTTGTGACGTCATAATTAAATGACAAATGTGAAACGTCATATTTCGTTTACTTTGCCGCGAATTAACTCCCTTTTCCCGTAAATAATGTTTAATCCGGAAACATTGTAAAATATCTCCGTTAAAAGCATGGTGATACATTTTTCTATTGTAACCAATAAATTACGTCATAAAAAATTCATCAAATTCTCATGGATAAAAAGTTCTTTTCTATTGAGCTAAAAATTGCCTTTCTATATTTTCCCCGTGCATTTTAGGTGGAAAAATAGCTAAAAGTGAGCAAACTTTGATGTCAATTTTAGAAAAAGGAAGCATGGTGACCCATACTTTTTATTACAGATCTCGGGTAAATAGGATTGGTTCTTTAATTGTGCCGACTTACAACAAAATCTCATGGATATGAATATAAGTGTCTATCTACCTTAAGGTGTCTCAGTGGTATTATTCCACCATTTTTGTCTTATACTTGTTCATTCAGGTTTCATTCCTTAAAAAAATTAACAAAATAATTATTTGAAATATAAAGAATGTTCCAAAGTATTTAGAAATATTATTCCTAATCACTTTTACAACATTTTCATTATAAAAAAGTGGACTAAAACACACAAGCTTAAATCTGAAGCTAGATTTACAGAACACAGAAATTATACAAGGGAGATAATTTGATAAAAGAATTTAACAAAGATATCACTACAGAAATTAACATTTTGCAATTTATCTCTCTTATTTCAACGGTGACCCCTAATTTTTATTTTGTATATGTACATTATATAATAATTTCAAAACACTTGCAAAGTATGGAGAAAATCTAATACATTTTTTTAGCTATTCTCTTATATAACCATTTTCCCTAGCGTTTCCATGTAAAATCCTGAAATTTTCAATTTCAGTTTTTGCGCTTAAATGCACGGTGACCCCCAAATTTTATTTTATATTTTGAACAATAATACAATTATGTTTCTACACAGAAAATTTCACAAAATTCTCTAATAGGAAAATAATACCCTGCAGACACCTTAACCCAAATGTTTTCGTAAAAGATTTCTTGACTTGTCTCAGTGGGATTGATTTGAAATTTGGTCAGAAGCTTGGAAATGATAAGTTGTATAATGTAAGCGATTTTCAGGTTTGTCGGTCGACCACTTCCTGTTTGCTGATACCATCGTGATTAATTATAAACCAAATATTCGTCAAAGATAGTAGGAGTAATTTGATATTTAGTCTGAAGCTAAGATATTATATGGTTTGTTAAAACTTCAAGAAATATTTATGTCCAGCGAATTACCGTAGGAATAATTTGATATTTAGTCAGAAGCTAAGATATTATATGGTTTGTTAAAACTTCAAGAAATCACTATGTCCAGCGAATTACTGTATCAACACATGTGTTGCAACAGAATTGCCTCAATGGGATTGATTTGAAATTTGGTCAGAAGCTTGGAAATGATAAGTTGTATAATGTAAGCGATTTTCAGGGTTTTCGCTCGACCACTTCCTGTTTGCTGATACCTTGGAGTTTGATTATAAACGAAATATTCGTCAAAGATTTCTTTACCTGTATCAGTAGGAATAATTTGATATTTAGTCTGAAGCTAAGATATTATATGGTTTGTTAAAAGTTCAAGAAATATTTATGTCCAGCGATTTACTGTATCAACACATGTGTTGCAACAGAATTGCCTCAGTGGGATTGATTTGAAATTTGGCCAGCAGCTCGGAAATGATAATTTGTATAATGTAAGCGATTATCAGGTTTGTCGCTCGACCACTTCCTGTTTGCTGATTCATTGGTTTTTTATTATAAACCAAATATTCATCAAGGATTTCTTTACCTGTATCAGTAGGAATGATTTGATATTTAGTCTGAAGCTAAGATATTATATCGTTTGTTAAAACTTCAAGAAATCACTATGTCCAGCGAATTTCTGTATCAACACATTAATGTGCTGCAACATAATTTGCTCAATGGGATTGATTTGAAATTTGGTCTGAAGCTTGGAAATGATAAGTTCTATAATGTAAGCGATTTTCAGGGTTTTCGCTCGACTACTTCCTGTTTGCTGATACCTTGGTGTTTGATTATAAACCAAATCTTCGTCAAAGATTTCTTTACCTGTATCAGTAGGAATAATTTGATATTTAGTCTGAAACTAAGATATTATAAAAAAATATATGTGTTAAAATTTCAAGAAATCACTATGTCCAGCGAATCACTGTATCAACACATTAATGTGTTGAAACAGAATTTGATTCCATGCTTATCTAAATTTTACTTTTCGTGGAGTTTTAGGACTAAAATTACGAAGCGCTTCCGATAACGCCAGTTTCACCATACTGAAGTTTTTAAAATTTTCAATTTCTTTTTGTTCAATGTGAAGTTTTATGTAAAGGATAGAAGGACCAGAATTTCGAATGGCCTGATGCTCAGATACATTTTGTAACTGATTCTGGTTATCGTTGGGTGTTGTGAATATAATTATCCTGTAGAGATAATTGAACATATCGTTCAATCAGATAGTTGATTCTGATCCAATATTGTCTTGCACTTAAAGTGGCTGAAACCGTGGACTGCTGAACATCATCAAATTTAACATTTAGTGCATTGCTGACTTGTACTGACGATGCCAAAGGATGTGATTGTTTTAGTTGACGCTATATCAGGAAACAAGCTTATAGCCTTTCATTGGATATTGTCGTTTATTTCTTGGTGTATACTTTTTGATAAGGTTTTTGTTCTGCTAAACATTTTGAAGCCCAACATTTGAAGCACCGTTGCCTTGCACTGAAGGTGACTGAGAACCAATTAGCATGACTTAAAAATCTATGTAAACTATTGCAATCACTTGGCATCGGTCGGTGACCATCCGTAGTCAGTCCTTCGTAAACTTCTGAAACGTTCCTCTGAAACCAATATGCCAATTTTAGCAAACTTTGCCTGAATGATTACCAGGGTATATTAATAGAAAAATGAGTTCTATTAGTCCGAGCAGGGATGTAGATAACTCTTAGTTATACAGTTCCCTGGTCCGAGAACCAAACATCATGATTGCTGTTTCTAAAAGTAACAGGATAAATTGCCGTTTTGCAAGAAAATGCTCTAAAACAGTAAAATATATATATTCTGTATTTTGTTATTTGAACAATTTGTTCTCTATCAGCTTTTACACCTTTTTCGGTTAATGAAGTTCCAAATGTTTTGGTTTGATCTGCACTGATGAGACGTCAGGTGTCGAAAATCGCATATGCAGAAAATAAATAAACAGTTAAACCTCGGCATTTTGTTATTTATTACCACCGAGCCGATGGTATTCACCAACCAAGTAGTCAGTACTTCGGTACTGACCCGAAAACCGATCGTATTGAAACTTGCAACATATAAATTTTACAAAATTTTGTTGAAATCCAAGGAGTATCTCCCTCATGCATTGCTCTGTCCTTAGCTCAGTTTTGGCTTTTTATTTTGATCCTTTTGGTTATTTGTTCCGTTTTTTAGCTTTTTCACGTTTTTCGGTCAATGGGCTTC
>MJUU01061085.1:0-31915 GCA_002080025.1 Modiolus philippinarum
GCAACCCTAACCCTTTTCCTTAATATAACCCTTTACACCATTTAAATTTATATAACCATAGCCCTTTCCCTGAATTTAATCAAATCAATTCTGTTAAATTACACTGCCTTTTTTCTTATATTTTAACATTCTTTATCATAAGTGTTAGACTGTTTGGGATATTCTCTGTAATTCTCTGCTGACTTTTTCCTGAGTATGAGACTTCTTGGTAGATTTTACACAATTCTCCAATTGATTTTTTTCCTAAGTATTAGATTGCTTGTAAGATTCTCCACAAATCCCCACTGAATTTTTCTTAGATATTAGACTGCTTGGTAGATATGACGCAATTCCAGAAATGCTTAAATACTGTAAGCGTGTTAATTTTGGCTGTTGCTCTCCGCAATTCTTCACTGACTTTTTACTATGTATTATACAGCCTTCCAGGATCTAACTGACCCTATTCATAGATATTGGACTACTTGTGATATTCTCCGTCTTTTCTTAAGTATTAGATGACTTACAGATTCTCCGGAATTCTTCGCTGGAATTTTTCCTAAGCATAAGACTGCTTGGGAGATTCTCAGCAATTCTCTGCGGACTTTTCATACTAATAGACTGCTTAGAAGAATCTCCATAATTCTCTGATGCCCTTTTCCCACGTATAAGACACTGTTTTTGGAGATACTCAGCAATTCAACGCAAACTTTTTCTGAAGTATTTGACCACTAAGAGAGGCATCTAAGAGATTCTCCGCTGACACTTTCGTATGTATTATACTGCCTTGGAGATTTTCCACAATTCTCTGCCAACTTTCTTCAGGTATATACTGCTTGAAAGATTCTCTGTAATTCTCAAACAACTTTTCTCTAAGTATTAGAAACCGAAAGATTCTCCGCAATTTTTCACTGACCTTTTCCTAAGTAGAAGATTGTTTTGGAGATTCAAAATTCTCCTCTTACTTTTTTCAGTAGATAGGTAGAACGCATAGGAGATTTTTATGTTAGTATTTTTCATGATCTCTTACATGAAGTATGAACCTCATCTCGGCAATGTATCTTGTCAAAATACTAGATTTGTCTTTCGAAATACTAAACTGACCAAAACCCCTAATTTTCGAGATCGAAATTAGTGAAATTTGGGATTTTAATAACCGATCGTTATATCGCTAAAAGTCTCGGTCATTGCTAACGAGCAATAGTTGAAGCTCTTGCCCTGAAAAAAAACCAATAGCTGTTTTAGTCAGAAGTCATCCATGCACTAATATGATTTGGGGGATTTCATGTTATAAAACCTAATAACTGAATCATTGTGAAAATCTAATTTGTTAAAATTTCGTTTAATTTTTACTGCATTTAAAATATCATTAGTGCAATGTGAAGCCGAACGTTGGATGTCAATTAAAAAGGTGTGTTTTAACAGTGATTTAGATGTTGGAATACACGTTCCTACTAATCGAGTCATTCTTCTTACTAAGCCCAAGCTCTCAGTGGGATGAAATTGAGAAATTTAACTGGCTTACACAATGAAATTCTACAAGAAACTTAATTTTATGGTTTTGACACTATATTTCATCTCTTGTCGTGAATGGTTAAAATAAGGAAACATCTCGACGAAATTGCAAGGTCGAGAAACATACAATGCCAATCGAAATTTAGGGTTTTAGCAAGTAACTAGGTTTCATGCAGCCGGAATTATGGTTTTTCAACGAATGCAAGCTACAATATATCTCGTAGTTGGGGTAGGGGCTATTCATCCCGATTATGATTGAGATAAGGGGTATTTGAGCGAGGAAACTAGAAAATCGAACGAGAACACGATATCTAGACGTAATGTCAGAACTCCTGATTTTATGCGACTTTAGCATGCCATAGTTTAAAAATCTGTTATAACGAATTCTCGAATTTGTTATATCGAATTCTAGAATTTGTTATAATGAATTCTAGAATTTGTTATAACAAATTTAATTTGTTATAACAAATTCCAAAATCTGTTATAACATGTATAACAAATTCTAAAATCTGTTATAACGAATTCAACAATTTGTTATAACGAATTAAATTCGTAATAACAAATTCTAAAATTTGTTAAAACGAATTCTTGAATTTGTTATAACGAAGTAAATTTGTTATAACAAATTCAAAAATTTGTTATAACAAATTCAAAAATCTGTTATAACGAATTCAAAAATTTGTTATAACGAATTAAATTCGTTATAACAAATTCCAGAATTCGTTATAACGAATTCAAAAAAAAAAATTGATAGGTCCTATATGGGCTTCCGTACAATAGCGTATAATATACATGGCCAGTTAATAATGCCTTTTATTTATTTGTTTAAGAGTAGCTTTTTTATGTTACCAAAATATTTATCTTTTTGAATGATTTTTAACCTAAGGTTCATTTCGATCTTGTGAAGCCTTGTCATTACATTGAACTAATTATAATCTCCTTATTGATTCTGTTTGTTATAATTTATTTTCCACCAATAGTTATACATTTTTCGGTTATTCACTTGTTTGTGAAATCTCGTTCAATTGTAAAGGTTGTACACGGGCACCAATCTCACAACACGCATGATGATAATACGCTGTTATGAGTGACGATATCGAGGCCGCCGCTTCGAAATGAAAGTACCAACATTTATTATCATCTCACCGGTAAAGTACTATTGTTCAAAAAAAAAAAAAATATAAGAGAGTGCAGTTCGATCGCTATTACGCTAGAAAGATGTATACGTACTTGCAGGAATTTCATTATATGTCTTTTTTTATTATCACAAAAACAAAATAAAATGGTATAGTTGGCCACGATCAAAAAGCAAAAAAACAAAACAAAATAAAAAAACACATAAAATGACAAAAATGGAAAAAAAAGGGAAGGTTGCCCAACGTTTTGGCCTTGTGGCCTTCGACTAGGGGACTACCGGGCTAAATACTTCGAATACGGGACAACCGGGCTAAATACTTCGAATACGGGACAACCGGGCTAAATACTTTTTTATTATCACCTTGCAATTTTTTTTGCAAACGGTCTGAAATCTGTCTATTTTCTAAAATTTAGGTATATGCCATACTTACATTGTTATATGTCACGTTGTTATATTTAAATATTTGTCTTGAAATGTTCTATTTTAGATTTTTGGGGAATTGTCATAAGTTATCATATTTGGTTATCTGTTGCGGGAAGCGTAATGAGTGATTCGACAAAGGGGCAAAAAAAAGTCGCCACTTCAGAAAATATATTTCAAGCAGCGAAAATCATTTTGATACACATAGTTTCACAATAATTTTCCAATACACAACATTCCGAAGATTTTATAATTTGTAGTGGTGATTTAGACGCACCTGTTTACAAATAGAACTTAACAACTTTTCTTAGTTTTCTGAAAATCATAACATATTGCATATAAAAAGAATACTTTATCATTTCTATTAATATAATCATTTTATGTTTGGTAGGTTGAAAACTTTTCCTATTTGAAGCCAATAATAATGTTATTCTAGTCAACTTCTAAGTTTGGTAATACTTTTAACCAAAAATAGGCAACAGATTTCTAAAAACCTTTCATCAATCAAGTTTGTAATTAATCGAGTTTCAGAACTGCATAAGCCATTTCGACAAAGTGCAGATCAAATCGAATCATTAGGAAACCCTTAAATCGAAATATGTACTATAAAAGATGATATAGAACAAATTACTAATATGATCTAAATAGAAATGCAAAAAATGGTAAGGACAGAGCTATGCCTGAGATAGATACTCCTTAAATTAAAACAAAATTTTCCTAAAGTTAAAAATTGCAAGTTTCCAAATTAAATCAGTTTTCGGGCAAACAGCCAAGTACTAGCTACTGGTTTGGTAATACCCTCGGGTATTAACAGTCCATTAGTAGAAGCACTGCCTCCTGGAAATAAATCACAAAATATCGAAGTTACTTAGAATTTATGAAAAAGAAACTAAATGGGATAAATGTCAGGGAGACAACATCCCATATCCAGGTAAAAACGACCCAAAACGAAACATCTAGGGGTCACCATATGGTCTTCAACACAGTGAGGAACCTCACACCATATAGTAAGCCCTAAATGGCCCCGAAAAGGTAAAAAAGTGAATAAATCAATGGAAACAAACCACATCCAATAACCCAAATATCAAGAAACTAAAATTTTATAAGAAGACAAAGACAAGCCAATGACCAACATACTCCTGACTTGGGACAGGCGCAAAAATTGCGTGGGGTTAAACTCATTTTCTTGGATCCAAATCCTCCCCCTATGTGTTGCGAATGGCTAAAAATAAATACACAAAAAGACTCACATTAAAAATCAAACTAGAAAAAAGTCCAACTTATCAAGACGAGTACCCTTACAAGTACATAAAACATGAAGACAATACACGCAGGTACTGTCCAGAAAAATGGTCGCAGTAACTGACAGCTAGCTAAGGACATAATTTCCGTCGACTATGATATCAAGCCTTCTTTCATATGAAATTTCAATTGAAATACTTCTAAATAGATTTTGTATAACTACATCATCAGTTATGAAAGAAGAACATGATATTGTGCAATGCCAAATACTGACAATATGAAAAATTGTTTAAATTTAGTTATGGTGTAAAGCATTTAGGAGATGATCAATATTTTTGCCAACAAAAACCAGAAGTAAAGATTTAACAACAATGCTGTATTTATATCCTTTATGAATAACTTTGTTCAACGAATTAATAAGTTTGGAAGGACAATTTTTGAATTTATGCGCTTTGTAAATGACATTGCCATAGAAGTTTGGATGTGATGTATAGAGCCCTGCATGTAGAACCAAATTGTCTTAGTAAGTCAATGTATCTGTAATAAAATTTAGAGAATGTTTTTATCAATTTATGATATCTAAACCCTTGATGCAGAAGTTTTTCAGTGAGACAAAGATTTCGGTCGTTGAAGTCAGAAACATTACTAAATACTCGTGCATATCGAACAAGTTGTGAAATAGAGAGACAGATAGATAGATAGATTTATTTGATTAAATATCAACATAAAAGACAACAGCATTACATCAAAGTTAAATAACAATATACTGCATGCATATTAATAATGTAACAATATATAACATTTTAAAAATGTGTTGACATATGATCTGGATAGCCCATAAAAGCCATATGGCTTATTTCCAATGGGGTTAATTTTGTGACATTCTTAAAACATCTATTTTATACTAAAAAACAAATAAGACTTCATGACTTTGGCAGGTTATAAAAATATAGCAATATAATTTAAAATAAGCCACTAAAATATATTTACTTTTAAAAGACAACTTATGGTTCAATAAGAATATAAGAACTATTGAAATCGTTACTTTCTTTATTGGACAGAAAATGTTTCACCCCCAATTTAAACGAATGGATATTTTTAACATTTTTCAAATTATTTGGCAACATATTCCAGTCTTTTATGGCGTTATGATAAAATGTTAAAGTCTGTTGTCCTTTAGCAGATGGTATAAAGAAATTATATCCACTTGATCTTGTGAAATTTGTATGACAATCTTTAATTTTTGTAAAATTTTTATGCATGTAGTACGGACTTTTATTATAGTAAATCTTATGTACATGATTTAGTCTCAGCTGTTTAACTCTATTTTCAACATTTAGAAAATCAATACTGTTCAAAATTTCTAAATATACTGAACTTCTATTCCCCATATCTTTGATAAATCTGACCTCTTTATTTTGAAAAACTTGTAATTTATTTTTAACTTTTTACCCAGACCACAGTACCATGCTGAACATGCATAGTCAAAGTGACATTGTACTAATGCTACGTATTACGTTTTTTCTATACTCTGTCGAAAGACATGGCGCATGTCTGTAAAGGAACTTCAGTCTTGCATTTACTTTTTGTAGTATATTTTCAACAATCGATTCTCCCGACAAAAATTCGTCTATATCTAAACCCAAGTATTTCACACTTTTTTGAGCTGAAATAGTATAATTGTTACAAGTAACTTGAAAATGATCAATTTTTGCAAGTTTACGCCTAGAACCAAACAAAATACATTCAGTTTTCCCAAGATGCAGGGATAGCTTATTGGCTTATTGTCAATTAGCCACTGACTGCAAGACTGGAGTTCCTTTCCAAGTTTTTTTTATATAACTTCCGGGTTCCTGTGAGAGTACAGTATTGTGCTATCATCTGCATATAATAACAATTTACAGCCAGACCTAGTGGACATATCATTTACATAACAAAGAAATAAAAGGGGACCTAATATACTACCTTGTGGAACCACACAAGTGACTGTTTGAAAATTAGATTTAACCCCCTTGAAATGTAGACCCCGTAAGAAGGGGCTAACGGAACATCGCCGTCGAGATGGGGAAATTGACTGTAGGGAATGAGAAATCATCCCTTTTATCATAAACCTTAGTGTTTAACATTCCTTGATTTATTGATATATCAAGATCAAGAAAAGGAGTATAATCACTGCTGCTCTTGGATTTATTTAAAGTAAGTTCTGCAGGATAAATTTCATCTGTAAATTTAGAAAATTCAGGATTATTTAAAGCCAAAATATCGTCCAAATATCTATATGTATTGTTAAATTTATCCACTAAATGCTGTTTAGAAGGGTCTTTTTGAATTTGCCATGAATTGTGACTCGTAGCAATAAAGAATTAAATCTGCTATGAGAGGTGCACAGTTGGTACCCATAGGAATACCTATTTTTTGCTGATAGACCGTATCACCGAAACGAACAAAAATATTATCAAGAAGAAAATTTAATGCTTTTATCATATCCTGACAAGTCCAGTTGGTATATTTGTCATGTTTGTCGTTACTGAAAAACGATTTAAATTATTGCAACAAATGTACGTACATCCTGATTTTTTGAAGGACCATTAGATCAAATACAAAAATTTCTCTTTAATGTAGTATAGAGGTTAGAAAAATCATAGCTATCGACGGAGGTGTATGCTTCATTAACAGATCGAAGTCTTTCCAAAACTTCTACCGAATTTTTAACCCTCCAAAAGTAGTTAATTCCACTCTATTCATAGCACTTGTTACTAAAGTTGATGACGAGATGTTTTATGGTAGTAAGTGCACTGCTCAATAAAACAGAAATATGTGTAGTTGAACATTTACTTGATGCCGAAATAAAAACGAAATTTGAAAGGATTTTTTTGTAGTATAGGAAGCCAATACATAGTAGGAATGCTTTTTTAGTTGATGCATATGTCCATTCGGGCAACAAATAATAAAATAAAGCTATTTGTATAACATTACTATAAATTTCTGAAAATTAATTAGATCTCTTTCAAATCTATACATTTTTCAGTTGATATATCTTTTTCTGATGTAAACTTCTTAAGGTTATTTAAAGTTATCATTCAATTCCTGGTGTCGGCAAGAATACATTTTTTTTTTCAAATGACGATGGAGTTCGTCAGGAAAACGGATACTTTTATTAAAAAAGGTGGTCAATTTTGTTAATTCAGGATTGAATATAACTTAACAACTTAGTTCGTCTGCTTTCTCTCAACCTGGATGGACGCATAATTTTCGTTTTCTTCCGTTTGTCCCATCGTTGAGGGCCATAATACCGAAATGTTGGGCTATTCTTTTTCCTTTTCCTCTTTTGGGATATTCAGATTGTTTGTTTAGTAAGAGAGAGAGAGTAGGGTTTGGGTAAAGCACCTTTTATCATTTTGTTATTTTATTTTGCTCATACCATAACGTTAAGAGTCATTACAGTAATTCTTGACATTGAACGAATACATAATTTCGCTAATCTGAATATTTTTTAAGAAGAACAATAAAAAAAGTGATTCGATACCGTAATTTTTTAACCTTTTGCAATCATTTGAAATGAATAAGAAAAATGATGTAGTTATATTACATATAGGGAAACGATGTATATAAAAAGTTAATATACAGTAATGTCTTGTCTGAACTTGCATGTTTAGTATTGGAAAATTAATATGAAGCAATTACTAAATTAGATCAACTGTGATATTCATCTTTGGAAAGAAAAATCTGAAATGCCGCCTTAACTTTGTCCTTTGGTCACATCATTTATGGCGCATCACACAACTTATAACCTGATATCAATGAGAAACATCGGTCGGATATCTCCTTGTATCAAGTTAGTTATTTCATTTTAAATATTATCTTTATCTTTTAAGTGTCAAAGGAACATTTCAAAACAAACATTTAAATATTACAACGTTATCAATATCAATATGTGTATGAAACTTTAATGATTTTGCAGAAAACACAACTTTCAGCCCCTTTATCGAAAATTTGACAAGTTGTAGCCAACAGCAATTCAGAAAAAATACGATTCTTCTGTGTATATATCTTAGTCTTAATAGAGGTAACCGGATAACTGACGAATCATACGAACGTAACAACTTAACATGGGAAACACACATATCATACGATAAGGGACTACAAATGTATCAATTCGCCTATTTTATTAAAATAAGTATTTTGGGCTTACTAAGTCAATCACAATATTCTGTTTTATTGTTATATGCTTAAGATAATTAATAGCTTGACATTTTTTCTGATTATTTAGATATATTTATACGTTTCTCTAAGAATTTTTTACACTAACATTAGGAGAACAATCGAGTATTGTACGTTGCACTCGATTTGCCTGTTATGTTGTGAAGGCTATGAATATTTCTCAGAGGTAACAAAAGGGTATTAAAGTAATATTTTACTTGAACCTAGTATAACTCAGCAGTTCATTTTAAAATTTGATGAATGTTTTCCTTCTGTGATCTGCATTTATCAGTTCTACGTTTGATTTAAACACTTTTTTCGGTACATCTCTTAATCATTTATTTAATGTCAAAATGTTCGAGCATATTTATATAAAGCAAATGTCGGAGGAGAAATTTGCAGTAGGCTAAAAGTACAAACTGATGACAATTCTGCATACAATTTGTGTTCATCTTATGAACTTTCTAAACTGTTTTTACTTTTGGTTTAAGGGCATACGATACAATATAGATCCCATATTGATTTTTTCACTTAAATCCGATATAAACTTAATTTGATAAAAGGATTCCAAATATGAGAAGAAAAACATACCTTCATGACTTACTTTTTGAGATATTTAACGTTGAAAATCTCTAATTTTGGGGTAAAACCCAATAATTTGTGTTTTTCATGGAATTTTTTAATGTTTGTAACTTTCAAAGTACTTGGGTCATTTTAGTTCTGTTTTTTATCTGTATTTCTCATTTTATCACCTTTAAATTGGATTATGATAAAACACATTGACAACATTCGATATATCCCAAATTTGGTGGTTTTGTATATGAAATGCTAGATTATAACTATATTCATGGATTGAAATCGAGATATAAAAAAGTTTGACTATTGATTTTTCCTTCATAATTTGGCAATTGGTTCTCTCGGTGACCTTCTTCTGAAAGCCAAGGAGAAAATAGGGGGTCCATGTGCTAGTTTTAAAGATATTTGAAAAAAAACTGTAAAAAAATTTACAACAAAATAATATTTTGGCGGTAAATGACGTCGTGTTGTATTTCTCTCGGTTTTACGTCCGTCATATTTACCCGCCGATTTTTTTCTTCTTTCTATTTGCATTAGTCTATCTGGTGGCAGAGTATCGCAAGTCAGTATCACAGATATTTGTTAATTATTGGTTGTTGCACTTTACAATTGTTTTGTTAATTCCAGTAATGGTCTCACATAGTTCAAGGCGATTATTGTATATTTGAAAGGTTGGTCTGTCTTCGTGTGACCCATACATACGACGATGTTATGTCCGTTTATGTAAATTCAATTGAGTGTTCAAATAGCATTCGTAATATGCAAGTTCTAGTTAACGGTACAATATCGGTGGTTGAGTAGGATAAGTAATAGTTATACCATGAGGTAAAGGTGTTTCTGGAAAAGAAACCTCGACGGCTGGAGGCCTGAGGGGTTTCTTTTCCAGAAACACCGTATACCGAATGGTATAACTAACTTACACCCAAGGTTAAGAGAAAAGCATTACTCTTTTCATATTTGAACACAAAAAATACATAAAAACCCCAAAAGCAAATATAATTTTGATTTATTGTACCCTTTATTAAAAAACCCCGTTGGATGCCTTTTCGTGATTGAGTAATTCTCAAACAAACAATGGACAAACTGGTCTAGGTTATATTTAGATAACAATCGTGTCACGTAGACAGCGAATTTATTGATGTATAAAACTACACAAACAAATCGAGTAAGCCCTATCATAATACCAGTGTTCAAAGGATAAATAAGAAATGAGTGTGTCATATAGTTCCAAATTAAAAGCGAATGGAATTGGAAGAAATTGGTCCCCTTTCTTCAAAATAGTGTAAGTATAAAATGGTGTTTTATTCCTATACTCATTTCAAAAATGCGTTTTCTTTTGTGCAAGAAATGTGTGGAAGCAGGTCATATAGTTAGTCCTATAATATATGACTTCGCACTTCTATTCCATATTTAACGTTTTTATCGGACTTTTGCATTTTTTAATGTTTTTGAAAGTGCGAAGTCATATCGGATCTTTAAAATTTCCATTAGCAGTTTCCTACATGATTTCATGTCGGAAATAATATTAGTTTCCTGTCGGACTGTATGCCATGTTTTTAAATATATTTAAGTTTTCACGGACCTTAACATGTAAATCATTAAAAAACGTACCCCTCTTGCCATTCAGACTATTATTCCCAACACTGCTAAATAAAATAATTTCCCAAGCGGTGCAATATCTAGAGCATTCGCCATATTTCAATGATTTTCGAATTTGAACAACCGTGTTTTAAAAAACGAAGTTCATCATAAAAGTGCATGCAAGAAGTGGATTTCGCACGAGAAGTTCTTATTTTAATTTGAAAATCTTATTTTTCATGAGTTCTACTCATCTTCTATCTCGGTGTACATTTTCCTTCATGTAGTATAAAAATAAACAAAGATGTGAAACATTTCGAGACGACCCACCAGGTAAAACGAGTCGGTTATTGAGTTAAATTATAATGACAAAAGAATTAATCACAACAAAGCAAGGGAGCGGGTCAAAAAGACAATGTTTAGATGCCTAGTTTTGGATATTTGGATTAATTGAGTAAAAATACTAAAAGACTTGCAGGTATCAGAAATCCAGGCACGGAAAAAATAACCCCAAAGCATTTGATTTTAGTAGTTATGGTGAAAAGCACGATCTTCTGTTGGAGAATGATACAGCAGTACGCTTTTGTCTATATCGTTTTGTCTACGATTTTGCAAGGTCATTCTTACCAACTTTCGGTTTGATATTCAAGAATGCAAGTGGGATTTTCTGCTGTTTTTGAAGATTTGGTACTTCTGCAAACGGTAAAACACACAAATTCATTTTTGGGAGTATAATTCTAAACCAGAGAACAAACTATATGACCATGTTTCGTGAAAAACCATTTGCTACGGGTTTTTAGACAATTACGATAGGACCTCGCGCTGCATGTAAAAGTCTGTATAAATGAAAAAGAAACAGCGCGAGGTTCTATATTGTAGGACAAGTCATATAGTAAGAATATGGGGGGGGGGGGGGGGGGNGGGGGGGGTGATACTTGAAACTTATGATAAGCCGTCCATTCATATTTTAAAAGGTTTGATAATTATTGACAAAAATAGGCTACTCATTAATTATTTCAACATTTGATATGTCTCGGTGGAGGGTATATTATCATGATTTGATATGCCTTGAAGGAAGAGGTTTGTCAGGTTGGACAGAATTAAGACAACATGTGGACTAACAAATGTATGGTTCAATTCAAATACATTTGTATCGTGAAAAGATGATACCATGTAGCGGTATATATGTATTTGTAGAAAATAATTTGAAGTGATTATTAGCTATTTTTCGCATACTTATTGTAATCCACGATATGTTTTTTTTTCTCTTACTTATACAATGCCTGGAATTATGGCAGCAAAAATTTTGAGGTCACTATTTGATATAGCACTGTCGTAAATATAAAGATTAATATATGTATCAGATTTTGATAGGATTTTCTTCGATTGTGTTTCACAGGATCAATGCCGCATTTCTGAAGATGGGTTGAATTAAAACGATTACATTTTTTTTATGAATAGTCTGATTACAGTTCCATTTTAGGCACCTACGGATCAAGATAATAAATAAGAAAAAGAAAGGAAATGGGGTAAATGTCAAGGAGACAACATCCCATATCCAGGTTAAAACGACACAAAACAAAGCATCTAAGGGTCACCGTACGGTCTTCAACACAGTGAGGAACCTCACACCATATAGCAAGCCCTAAATGGCCCCAAAAGGTAAAAAAGTGAATAAATCAATGGAAACAAACCACATCCAATAACCCAAATATCAAGAAACTATAATTTCATAAGAAGACACGGACAAGCCAGTCACCAACATATTCCTGACTTGGGACAGGCGCAGAAATTGCGGTGGGGTTAAACTCGTTTTCTTGGATCCAAACCCTCCCCCTATGTGTGGTGAATGGCTAAAAAATAAATACACAAAAAGACTCACAGTAAAAATCAAACTAGAAAAAAGTCCAACTTATCAAGACGAGTACCCTTACAATGAAGTACATAAAACATGAAAACAATACACACAGGTACTGTCCGGACAAATGCTCGCAGTTACTGACAGCTAGCTAAGGACACAATTTCTGTTGACTAAGATATCAAGCCTTCTTACATATGAAACTTCAATTGAAATACTTCTAAATAGATTTGGTATAACAACATCATCAATTATGAAAGAAGAACATGATATTGTGCAATGCCAAATACTGCCAATATGAAAAATTGTTTAAATTTAGTTATGGTGAAAGCATTTAGGAGAAGATCAATGTTTTTGCCAACAAAAACCAGAAGTAAAGACTTAACAACAATGCTGTATTTATATCCTTTATGAATTAGTTTGTTAAACGGGTTAATAGGTTTGGAAGGACATTTTTTGAATTTATGCGCTTTGTAAATGATATTTCCATAGAAGTTTGGATGTGAAATGCCCTGATGTATAAGAGCCCTGCATGTAGAACCTAATTTTCTTAATAAGTCAATGTATCTAGTATAATAAAATTAAGAGAATTTTTTTTTATCAATTTATGATATCTAAACCCTTGGGGCAGAAGTTTTTCAGTGAGACAAAGATTTCGGTCGTTGAAGTCAGAAACATCACTACATACACTTGCATATCGAACAAGTTGTGAAATGTAGACCCCGTAAGAAGGGGCTAACGGAACATCGCCATCGAAATGGGGAAAATTGACTATTTGGAAGGAGAAATCATCTCTTTTATCATAAACCTTAGTGTTTAACTTTCCTTGATTTATTGATATATCAAGATCAAGAAAAGGAGAAGAATCACTGCTGCTATTGGATCTATTTAAAGTAAGTTCTGTAGGATAAATTTCATCTGTAAATTTAGAAAATTCAGGATTGTTTAAAGCCAAAATATCATCCAAATATCTATATGTATTGTTAAATTTATCCACTAAATGCTGTTTAGAAGGGTCTTTTCGAATTTTTGCCATGAATTGTGACTCGTAGCAATAAAGAAATAAATCTGCTACGAGAGGTGCACAGTTGGTACCCATAGGAATACCTATTTTTTTTTTTGCCAATAGACTGTATCACCGAAACGAACAAAAATATTATCAAGAAGAAAATTTAATGCTTTTATCAAATCTTGACAAGTCCAGTTTGTGTTTGTCGTCACTGAAAAACGATTTAAATGTATTGCAACAAATGTACGTACATCCTGATTATTTGAAGGACCATTTGATCAATTACGAAAATTTTTCTTTGATGAGCGTATGCAGTAATGTAGTATAAAGGTTAGAAAAATCATATGGTAGTAAGTGCACTGGTCAATAAAACAGAAATATGTGTAGTTGAACATTTACTTGATGCCGAAATAAAACGAAATTTGAAAGGATTTTTGTGAAGTTTAGGAAGCCAATACATAGTAGGAATGCTTTTATAACTAGAAGTTGTTTTAAGTTCAGCTGTAGCTATCATGTGATCATCAATTATTTGTGTTTCTGTTGACGTGGTAGCTTGAAATGTACTAGAATTGGTAATTTCATTCCGAAGCACCTCGATGTAATACTTACGTCAAACAACGACCACATTATTTGCTGCTTTATCTGCCGGAACAAATATATACTCTTTTTCCAAATCTTTTAACTTCTGTTTAATTTTTGAAATCGCAGGAATGGTATTCTGCTGCTTATAATGAGTTTCAAAGTGATCTATTCCTATATCAACAACTTCCATGCATTTATTTATGAAGGGATCTAATGCCTTTTTATCTGCATTTTCTCTTTTACGCCACTTTTTACAGAATGACATGACGGCTTTTTTAATGACTTCACGACAGTCCTTCCAAATGATTTTTGAAGGAGGACGATATTTAGGTCCTTTTTGGAGAAAAGTTTTTACCTCTCGGTCCTGGACGATTTTGAGGTCTCCTGTAATAACATGACCACTAGGTTCATATCGAAACTTCGAACTTGTACAATTTCAGGTCAAGGGTGAATTTTGATTAATTTCAGGATTTTTAGTAACAGATGAATAATTAAAAATAAGGTCTCTTGTAGGTTTTTTGTAAGGATAAGATATAATGGGTGGTTCCATATTATCAAAATAAGGAGGAATGAGTTTGATAATTTTTGAGTCTCTAAATATACTAGATATATCAATAAGGTCGATCCCTTTGTTGATATACGGTAAATTAATCTTTTATGGTCTTCATGTTTATCAATTTTAGGAAATAATTGCGCTGATTATACCAGCAGCTTCATACATTGGACTGTAATATGCTATGGTATTGCATTTTTCCATTAAAGTATTTAATTTAACAATAGGAAATGAACATAATTTACAAAGCAAATTATGTCTGCCGTTATTTTTAAAAATAGTAACAAGGTCAGAAATTGAAACTGAAGTTCTGTGGTATTTTCGTTTATTAAGATTGATACGTTTACCGTGGGATCGTTTATTACGTAATTTTTTTGAAACGATATCCATAATATTGATGGAAGAAGTTCTTGATATGTTACCTAGGCCCATAATATTATCATTTAAACCGAGAGGATACGCCGTTCGCAACTTCTTTATCCAAGACAGTTCACAAGCTCTACGTGATTTTTCAAATTGTTTATGTGACTGTCCGTCCTGCTTTACAACAATTTCTAATGGTTGAACCTTTATAAATTTGATGTTATGTTTATGTTTATTTAGATGTTGATAAATTAAACTTCGGAATTTTTTGTAATTACGGAAACGATAGAGATGTTGTTGTGTCCGTTTATAAAGATGTTGACCAGTTTCCCCTACATATTGAATTCCACAATTAGGTTTTGTTCATGTAATCAAATATATAAGATTATTAGTTTTTCAATTTATGTCAGTTTCAAAAGATAGGGTGAATGTTCTGCCATTGACGGTTGATTTGGAAATAAGTATGTTTCTCATTGATTTGATTTATAATGATACTATTATAGAGCCATAAGGGCAAATATTGTAAAATTTTTGAATCGGATTACTTGTGATTTCAACGATATTTGCCCGATTTTCACCTATAACAGGCCAAAAGTGTGCCATTTTTTTATTTAAAGGGGGATTTTCATTCACATGGTGTAAGCTTCCCAGTTAGTCGCAGATTTTAGTATTGACCATGACACTTCACATCCAATAAAATGGCCATTAAGACTGTGGTTTGGCGGGGATATTAGTAATATGACTAGTTGGTATCTGCCTTTGTCTAAAGTACAGTTGTTCAAAGTGCCGTGTACTTGGCGTATCATTTATAATAATATAAATGCAATGTGTTATGTTAAATTCTACGGAAGCGTATTGATGCTACATGAAGAAAAAAATATCCTAACTTGAAGATAGTTATCTCATAATTATAATAGTAGCATCTCGAAATTATTAGATATTATCTCGTGATTATGAAATGATAAGTTATAATTATAACATAAATATCTTATAATTTTGAGATGTTATCAAGTAAATACGAAATTATCTAAAAATTGTGAGATGTTTTGTCATATTTATGAGATGTTATCTCATAATTATTAAATGTTATCTCATAATTGTGAGATGTTATCTCATTATTATGAGATGTTATCTCATAATTATGAAATATTATCTCATAATAATGACTATTTCATAATTATGAGATAGTATCTCATAATTATGAGTTAATTAGTCATATTTATGAGATAATTGGCTCATAACTTTGGGATTGTTATCTCATAAGTATGAGAAAATATATCATAATTATGAAATAATATTTCATTATTATGAGTTGTTATTTCACGTTATAAAATAATTATCTCATGATAATGAAATATTATGTCATAATTATGAGATATTTTTCTTCAATACGCTTCCGTAAAATTGCAATAAATAATAAAATACCGAAGTTACAAAAACACGTTCATTACTTATATGTAGCAACTCGTAAATGGTACAAAATTTCTAGCGATTCAGACTGGTAATTTGAAGAAATCACATTTAAACTTGCAACTTGCAACTGTTCTTAAATTTTCTCAATCGTGAATTCTAATACCTAAAAAGTAGAGGGTAGACAGGGTAAAGGGAGACTGGAAGAAAAGGGGTGGGGATAAATAGGGCCGGGAGAAAGGAGAGAGGGGCCAGAGCAAGGAGAGAAGGGAGAAATTAAGGAGAGAGGGCGGGAGATAGAAGAAATGGGCTGAAGAAGGGTGAAAGGTACCCCTGTCCACCCCATCTAGAATGTTTAATTAGTTATAATTCTTGAATATACACAATCAATAGTTATGGAAAAACATGAGTGATTGTGTGGTTTACATGACTAGTTGTCACGAAATAAATTTGGCAGTTGTGGTATGGGGCGGCTTTGGGCACGTGTGCCCCCCCCCCCCCCCCCCCCTTTTCCCTCCTTCTGAAAGTCACGATCCGCCACTATAAATCGTCATCTTTATTGCTTTTGGCAATGCGCCAAACTTCCGCGAAATGTTCTGTCAAACAATAGTCTGTGATCACAGGCTGTGACGGGGTATTTGACCGTCCCTGTCAAGCCACAGTGATCACTGTCTATTGTTTGACAGAAAGTTTCCTAATTATATACACCTGAGTTAAAAAAAAGGACTCGGGGTGTAGGTTCCTAGTGACTCGTGTCTAAAAATCTATCAAAACAATAATCACAATGGGTTTTTCTTTTTTTTTTGTAGTTTTGTCTGGTAGAAAACTGTTTCTCCTTTGCATGAGGTAGTATCCCCAAGTTCCATTATTAAGTGTTTTATTCAACTCTCAAAGCACGGATATTAGGACAATAGAGTAATAAACTGAATTGCCTTAATTAAGGGACCAAATAAAGAAATTGAAAAGAACATACATTTTATCCTAGAAGGTACATAAGTTAGACCGGGCATTTTACCAACTATATTAAACCACTTTTGTGACTCGAAGATCAAACAAATCAAACAAATTCTGGTGTCTTCTTTGTATAGTAGTGACTTCTATACATCCACAACACGACGTGTACCAGTTGTGCACAGCCCATCATTATATTTCAATGTTTTACGGAACCCGGGCCCCACCATATATAACATTTATTAAAGCGTAAAATCAATACCTATTTGTGAATACAATAAAAATCATAATAAAGCGTACGTTGTTAAACATTTTACATTATATACACCTAGTTTTATTCTGACAGATGTGTTGTGAGTAAGATCCTGGATAGCGCATTTCCCGGTAATGAATAAACTTGTGTGGGTTACTAATACTGTCCTTTTTCCTGCGAATTCACGATCATGTTTTGAGCGACGTCACGAAAATCGGGAAAGCGTTACCACTCCGCATAACAACGTTATTATCTCCCCTGTAACTGTATCGTATGCCCTTAAGCCGGCATGTCACTTTATTTATGCAATCAGAGAATGTGATATCACAACCATAATATGAAAAAGAAAGGAAATGGGGTAAATGTCAAGGAGACAACATCCCATATCCAGGTTTAAACGACCCAAAACAAAGCATCTATGGGTCACCGTACGGTCTTCAACACAGCGAGGAACCTCACACCATAGAGCCAGCCCTAAATGGCCCACAAAAGGTAAAAAAAGTAAATAAATCAATGGAAACAAACCACATCCAATAACCCAAATATCAAGAAACTAAAATTTCATAAGAAGACACGGACAAGCCAGTCAGTCACCAACATATTCCTGATTTGGGATAGGCGCAAAAATTGCGGTGGGGTTAAACTCGTTTTCTTGGATCCAAACCCTCCCCCTATGTGTGGTGAATGGCTAAAAAATAATGATTATATCTGTCTCGCCTTTTGCAACGTCCTTCCACTTTCACATGCACAAAGATGCTATCCAATATTGAATTCTAGACTATTAAAAAAGTAACATCATTTATATAGTATTGATATTGCATTTGTGATAATTTCTCAAGACGTCAAAATTTTACATCTTTTCATACCCCAATAATTTTCCCGAATATAAACAGTTCCAAATCGGCGCGTAGGATTTGCAGCGTATGTCATCAGCTTTCAAACAATCATACCCTCCAAATTTCCCGAAAGAGAGTGGGGGAGGGTACTATTAAGCTGAAGCTCAAAACAATACCTGCTACAAAATCTAACAGCTACATTAAGTTCAGATTTGGCAGGAGTTGTTCCAGGCCATTTGGGTATTTTGATCATACGCGAACGGTAGGGCCATACATTTTTTTCGGCATGCATATATTTTCAGAAATGAAGGCAGTATTTTAGTCTTATAAATTACTATTATAATGTTTGTTTAAACCTGAGTACTTTTTCTCAGCGAATAAAAGATCTAAAACAATTTATTATACACGGATGAAAATTAATAACCCGACAGACAAAACCCGTTCAAGTTCAAATAAGGGGACGACCATTTGATTTTCAGGAAGGAAGCTTGGCGATTTTGCCTAGAAAAAAATTATTTTCATAAAAATGTCGGACAAATTATTTATTTTCACAAAATGTCACATCAAATTATATATATGAATTTGCAACAAAAAAAATTATTCTTCAAATAAAAAAACTAAATTATTTATTTTTATGATAAGTGGGATTAAGATATTTACTGGCACAAAGATTATTTTTTTTTACAAAATCGCCCAAGCCCTCCCCTGAAAATCAAATAATTCAATCCAATGTTTCAATCTCGAATGCCCCTTCCCAACATTCCAATAACTTGTTAAAAAGTGGAGGAAAATATGGCACGGACCATTTGATTTTCAGGGGGCTGTGATTTTTTCCGACCCGGGATTTTTTTTTTCGCCCGTTTAGCGGGCCAGAATATTTTTTCACATATACACTATGCTAGTAAATTTTTTGAGCCAGGCTGTTTTTTCTAATGGACAAGATCATGGCCAAATTATTTTTTTCAGCCCAGATACTGGTCAGAATTTCTTTTTTTTTTGGCAAAAATCGGACCCAGAAAATTTTGTTTCTGAAAAATACCAAGCCCCCTGAAAATCGAATGGTCCGTGCATAAGTAGTGCGCACAGATATTTTTGTCTGATCAAGCATGCAATTCTGAAATTTCAAAAATGTTTTAGGTGGCATTTTAAGTGTTCGCGCTTAAAAGATCTGCCTTTCTCAGAAAACACATGTCTTACAGGTCTCGCTAAGACCCCCTCTTAGTCCTTCTGTGCATATACAGTAGGGTGCAGACATAACCTCTCGCCAAGTTAACTTGAACCAGTCATAAAAGCTCCTCTAAGTTAACTTAGGACCGTTTTCAAGTTAACTTAGACCAGCCATAGAGCAGTCATAAAAGCTACTCCAAGTTAACTTTAGAACTGTTCTAGAGCCCTGACTGCTCTGACCTGTTTTGGTCATAGAATCCTGACTGCTTTGACCTGTTCTGGTCGTAGAGCCCTGACTGCTCTGACCTGTTCTGATCATAGAGCCCTGACCGCTCTAACCAGTCATAGAATCCTGACTGCTCTGACCTGTCATAGAGCCCTGACTGCTTTAATGTTACAGCAATGGAAATGTTCAACATTCCCAGATTGGCGCTCATCGTGTGCATCGTGTGTACATGTGTGTACTCGTCGTGTAAAGCGTGTGCGTATATCGCATTTTGTATCGTGTAACGTTCTCCCCGGGAACGTTCTCCGTCCATTTGCGTGTATCGTGTATGTTACGTGCGTTTACTACTTTCATTCAAAAGACCACATTTTATAGATATATTTGCCCGTTTTCTTTGCCTAGAAAAATTATTAATTTTTTATGGAAATTTCGAACAAATAAATTATTTGTTTCCACGACAAGAAGGATTAAAATATCTTTTTTTCTCTGGGACCTGGGACTGATATAAGTCCCAGCTAGGACCAAGGTTAAATTATTTATTTACAAAATCGCCCAATTCCCACCCCTGAAAATCAACTGGTCGTCCCCTTTATTTCTGTTTTTTGAAAGATAATATATATTCATGAATAAAATCTGCCTTTTCTTATATATTTCATGTTAAAGTACAGAAAGTTTAAGTATTGCGGACATCGACATAATTCGAATGAAGAAAATTTGCCTTTTCTTTCATATTTCATGTTAAAATTACAGAAAGTTGAAGTATTCCAGGCATCGATATAATATCGAATGAAGAAAATCTGCTTTTTCTTCTATATATATGTTAAATTACAGCAAGTTGAAGTATTGTGGGCATCGATATAATATCGAATGGAGAAAATCTGCTTTTTCTTATATATTTCATGTTAAATTACAAAAAGTTGAAGTATTGCGGGCATCGATATAATATCAAATGAAGAAAGTCTGCCTTTTCTTATATATTTCATGTTAAATTACAAAAATTTTAAGTATTGCGGGCATCGATATAATATCGAATGAAGAGAATCTGCTTTTTCTTATATATTTCATGTTAAATTACAGCAAGTTGAAGTATTGCGGGCATCGATATAATATCAAATGAAGAAAGTCTGCCTTTTCTTATATATTTCATGTTAAATTACAAAAAGTTTAAGTATTGCGGGCATCGATATAATATCGAATGAAGAAAATCTGCTTTTTCTTATATATTTCATGTTAAATTAGAGCAAGTTGAAGTATTGCGGGCATCGATATAATATCATATGAAGAAAATCTGCCTTTTCTTATATATTTCATGTTAAATTACATAAAGTTGAAATATTGCGGGCATCGATTTAATAACGAATGAAGAAAATCTGCCTTTTCTTATATATTTCATGTTAAATTACAAAAAGTTAGAGTATTGCGGGCATCGATATAATATCAAATGAAGAAAATCTGCTTTTTCTTATATATATCATGTTAAATTACAGCAAGTTGAAGTATTGCGGGCATCGATATAATATCGAATGAAGAAAATCTTCCTTTTCTTTTATATTTCATGTTAAATTACAGAAAGTTGAAGTATTTGCGGGCATTGATATAATATCGAATGAAGAAATATCTGCTTTTTTTATATTCTTTAGGTTAAATTAAAGAAAGTTGAAGAATTATGGGCATCGATATAACATCGAATGAAGAAAATCTGCTTTTTCTTATATATTTCATGTTAAATTACAGCAAGTTGAAGTATTGGGGGCATCGATATAATATCGAATGAAGAAAATCTGCCTATTAATATATTTCATGTTAAATTACAGAAATTTGAAGCATTGGGAGCATTGATATAATATCGAATGAAGAAAATCTGTCTTTTCTTATATATTTCATGCTAAATTACAAAAAGTTGAAGTATTGCGGGCATCGATATAATATCAATGCTCCCAATGCTTCAAATTTCTGTAATGTATAAGAAAAGGCAGATTTTCTTCATTCGATATTATATCGATGCCCGCAATGCTTCAACTTGCTGTAATTTAACATGAAATATATAAGAAAAAGCAGATTTTCTTCATTCTTCATGTTAAATTACAGAAAGTTGAAGTATTTGTGGGCATTGATATAATATCGAATGAAGAAATATCTGCTTTTTCCTATATTCTTTAGGTTAAATTAAAGAAAGTTGAAGAATTGCGGGCATCGAATGAAGAAAATCTGCTTTTTCTTATGTATATCATGTTAAATTACAAAACGTTGAAGTATTGCGGGCATCGATATGATATCGAATAACAAAATTTGCTTTTTCTTATATATATCATGTTAAATTACAGCAAGTTGAAGTATTGCAGGCATCGATATAATAACGAATGAAGAAAATCTGCCTTTTCTTATATATTTCATGTTAAATTACAGAAAGTTGAAGTATTTGGGGGCATTGATATAATATCGAATGAAGAAATATCTGCTTTTTCTTATATTCTTTAGGTTAAATTAAAGAAAGTTGAAGAATTGCGGGCAACGATATAACATTGAATGAAGAAAATCTGCTTTTTCTTATATATTTCATGTTAAATTACAGCAAGTTGAAGTATTGGGGCCGGCATCGATATAATATCGAAAGAAGAAAATCTGCCTTTTCGTATATATTTCATGTTAAATTACAGAAAGTTGAAGCATTGGGAGCATTGATATAATATTGAATGAAGAAAAACTGTCTTTTCTTATATATTTCATGTTAAATTACAAAAAGTTGAAGTATTGCGGGCATCGATATAATATCGAATGAAGAAAATCTGCCTTTTAATTCTTAAATATTTCATTTTAAATTACAAAAAGTTGAAGTATTGCGGGCATCGATATAATATCGAATGAAAAAAATCTGCTTTTTCTTATATACTTTAGGTTAAATTAAAGAAAGTTGAAGTATTGCGTGCATCGATATAATATCGAATGAAGAAAATCTGCTTTTTCGTATATATTTAAGGTTAAATAACAATAAGTTGTGGTATTGTGGGTTAGAAATGAAATAGGCACATCTTCTAATATTTGATGTTTGGGCTGTTTGCAGGATATTTTGTTACTACATAACTGATTTTTATTCAGTTTTGTTTATTTATTTTTTTACAAAATGACGGAATTTTACAATTTTCGAGTACATAAAAGTGACTGTTTTCTGATAGTTCTGATAATGGTTACCTCAAAATTGAAAAAAAATTGCACTCAACGTGTAAAAAATTTGTGCGTTCGTTGTGTGAATCGTGTGCGCGGGGAATGTGGGACGTATATCCATCGCTGTATTAAATTTTGAGTGTTAAAGTTCTTGTATTGTTTTAGAGTTATACGACTAATCAGAGCAGTCAGGGCTCTATGACAGGTTAGAGCAGTCAGGATTCTATGACAGGTTAGAGCGGTCAGGGCTCTATGACTGGTCAGAGCAGTCAGGATTCTATTACTGCTCCAAGTTAACTTCAAGTTAATATAGGACTGTTTTCATGACTGCTCCCCAAGTTAACTTGGACGAGAGGTTATGTCTGCACCCTACTGTACTTCACCTGTTCACTATTTATCATGAAGAGTTAAATACCCCTTCACGTTTCTACATGTACATACGTAAAGTAGATACGCGTCTTTCGCATATAAACATCCGGTACAAAATTTCTAATATCTCAGTTTTACATTAATATGCATGAATATATTTTTCAAAATTTTATTGAAGTATATCTGTTTAACCTTTTTAGTGTTTATTTCCGCGATATTTATCATGTTTTGTCTGTTTATTTTATATTTTATATCTTGGATAATTTACTGCTCCCGTAATGTACATTTGGTTCGTTCGTACAGTTCGTCACTTATCCGGTTACCTCTAGTAGCGGTTGAATTGAATTTTCCGAGTTTTAAGGCAATTGTACTATACCGGTTATTTATTGACAATTGTTGGGACTTGCATTTTAAAGCCGTGACCTCGATATCATCACTCATAACAGTGTATTACTATCAAGATTTTTAATGTTATGCGTTGTGAGATTGGTGTACTAGGGACATAATTTTTCACCCAAAAGTTGCATCATTTACAAAAATATCTGATGTTTACAGCAGACATTTAAATGTCATGTTTTGCCGACAGTACAATTTTATCTTATTAAATATGCATGTATCAGCAAACGGAAACAAAAAAGAGAAGGGATGAAATTTAGAAATAAATAAAATAAAAAACACGGTTATACACAGACAACACAAATATAAAGACAACAGGACAATGATATAAACAGAAACGAACAAGAATACCATAAAATAAAACACAAGTAACACTAAGGATGTTCACTGGTCAATTAAAATAAGAAGGATTACAATTTAAGGTGATTTTTTTTTACAGATAGCTGAAAAAAATCTAAGGCACAAAAATTTATAAGGTGCCGATGTATATAAGTGCTCTAAAAATGGCAGGAAACTGAACTCCTCAACTCCTCTGAATTTTCCATAGGTTTAACATAAGCAATGCTTTTATCCATTAATGAATGTGACAAAAACAACGGACGGCAGTAGTATACCGAAGGAACAAGGGGAGCGATGACCAAAAAAATCGAAGTCCAAAGATATGGCAAAAACGGTAATAGAGAAAACAAAGCCAAACCAAGGACAAGAGACAGCCTCAAAACAAGAAAATAAAAAGAAGACATTAATAACTAAGGCACTCATAGTGTAAACTTCCATGAAAACCGGGAATGACATCAGGTGCTGCGGAAGGAAAAAATGCCCTGCAACCTTAACGACACCTGTCACACTATCAGTGAAGCATCTATTGTTTTGAAAGATCTTTTTGATGGTGGACTGGTTAATATCATTTTTTTATCAGAGTGATTTATGTGATATTTTCAAAACCTTGAAAAACAGCAATATCTAAAATGAATAAATATACCCATTCTCTGATTGAAAGAAAATATAATAACAATATACCTATGAATGAGTTGTCTTTTAAATTAAAAAAAAAATCAGCAGCATGTTATGTGTAAGTATGAAGTTGGTCTACTAATAATCCATGTAATTTTAGCTTTTTGAAAACTTCTGAGCTACCAAAAATTATCACAACTCAATTTTGGTAAAGGATCCTTCAAATTCGCGGCAGCAAAACTATGGATCTCCAATATAAGGATCTCTTTCAATCAATTTAGGTTTTATATTATGTTATGATATTGGAGTAAATACGTGTTTGTTATGTAGGTTGACGGTTCCATACTGGGCTGCCTCAGGTCTGATATTTCTGTTTGCCTTATTTTGAAAGTTTGTTCCGTTTTCAAGATTTGGTGCTAGCTTTTCTAGTTTTCTAGCTTGCTTCAGTTTTCTGGTCTGTATTTCATCTCTGTTTCCCGGGGCGTAGTCATTATTACGGGTCTCTGAAGATAAGAAAATAAATAAATTTTTGTTTGAAAGATTTTGCTTGCACATTATTCTAATTTGATGCTCGTTTTATTTGATTCTTGTCGTTACGGTGTGAACAAACTGAGGCGTACCTGTAGAAGCTCAAACGACATCGTCGTATTTATTTTATGGTATGTATGCTTGTATTTAATTTCCATCCGTGACAAACACGCACCCATTATACAGATATAATGTACCAGTATCATTAACCCTAACCATTTTGCATTTAAATGACAGTTACATTCCCCGATAAAGTCGTAATACCCCCATCGCACTAGGCCACGATCGCACTACGACTGTGAAAAAAACTAAGATCGTGGTGCAATCGGGGCAGTCGCAGTAAGAACGTAGTAGGATCGTAGAAACGTCTTCATGGTCGTGATGGTCGTGGAACAACTCTGAACATGCTAAACAAAATCGTAGTGCAGTCGTGGTCAAATTTTGTCGTAGAAAGGTCGCAGTAGAGTCGTGGTAAGGTCGTTGAAAGGTCGTGCCAAGGTCTTCATGATCGTAGAAGCACCGTAGTGGGATCGTGGGATTCCAGTTGAGAAGTCCGAACTGCGATCACTATACGATGCCACTACGATCTCATTACGACCATTCCGATTCTACTACGATCTCATTACGACCGTCCCGATTCTACTACGACTGTTCTGCGTTCCTGCCACAATCACATCAAGATTGAACTACGATATATAAGACCGAAGTATGAGTTTATGCCGACTTTATCACGACTTTACCGCGATCATACAATAATCGTACCACAACGAAGATAAAATATCGACTTGTAAACACTGCAGCATATTTAAAGCTGTCACAATCGGTATAATCAATCGACTGTCGAAACCAAGAACTTTTTTGCAAGGGGTTCTGATATGCAATATATCACTCTCACCGATCAAGCAACCATTGTCCATAATTTCCTTGACCAAGCAACCACATTTCATAGCTAAGGGAATCCAGACTTCTGGACTGCATACGTTTATTGCATGTTAAATGCAATTTGGTTTGTTTTCATGGCATCAACCCTACATGGCATAAAAGGGCATTTTAAATAAAGTTCAGGTTATTATTTTCATGTACTATTAAGAAAACGAAGACGAATACAGTTCATCAATAATTTGTACGAGTTTTCTTTGATCTCGTGAGGTAAATATTTTCACTACCCGTCGGAATGCAAAAAAAAAAATTGCAAAAAGTATTTTAGGCCACCCCTACGTTGTCAATCAGTGCATCAATGTAAATAAATAAGAAATAAAGAATAAGCATCCACAAAAAACATTTAGGACCGTACTAATTTATTTTACTAATCAATAGTTAATTTGCCGATTTTAAAATTTATTCTATCAGATGATTAAGTTAGTTACCGATGAAGAGAACAAAACATAATTTTATTTGATAAAAAGAATGATAGAAGTTTTGTCCCTGAAACTTCAAATATTGTCTCCAATAAATATTGGGCTAATACTGTAAAATGCCTTTGGAATGTCCCTCCCCTTCCATGCCCTCTCATAGGTTTTGACTATTTGAGTTGAATGTTGTTGCAATCAGTGAAATTTTAGGAAAAAGATAACTTGTATGTTGCATAGTATTTATATCAATTGTGGTCAAGATTGTGATGACATCGCCGCAGAATCAGAGTAAGATCTAGTAGCGTCGTGATCGAATCGTGTTTCGTCGTGGTGGTAGCGTAGTAAAGCCGTGATGCAGTCGGGATGGTGTTGGTAGAGTCACAGTAAGGACTTAACGGTCGTAGTGAAGTCGTCGCTTGGTTCTAATGAGTTCGTAGTCGGTTCGTGGCATGATCGTAGTTTGATCGTGGTTACATCTTTGAAATGTCAAAATTTTGCCGAATGTACCACGACCTCGCCACGACCTTAAAATCTTGCAGGTCGTAGTAAGGTCTTCATGGTCGTGGCGCAGTGAGACACAGGCATTAAAAGCTCTGTAGGTGTCAAGTAGTATATCTCTGCATAGTGATTACAATTACATTTCCCAACCAAGTTTTCAAAACGAGTAGGAAAGAATATGTTTCTATAGTTTGAAAGATATTCGAAAGAGCAGTTGCTATTACAGGTCTTTTCAATGTTTAATTTTTCATAATTAATTCTAATCTATTTAATTCAAGTTAATCTGTGCTACAATGTTGTATGGAAGGTCCTCAACAAAGCTTGCTCATTTTGTACACTACCTGCTGTGTAGAACAATGTTTAGTGGGAGTAAATGGAAAAAAGCATAATTTGATTTTCTTATCCATATTTTAAAAGCAAATTCTAAAAAATGCATGGAATGTTCTTAAATCAGATCCGACACAAATCCGTCGTAATTTTATGTGAGATCCTGTGCGTTATGCATAAACATATCCCCCTTTTGTATATGAAAATTTCCTCGATTGGTCCAAAGCTTGAAACATTGTCACATTATGTAATTAACTATTTTTTGAGTCAAGATGGTTGTCACATCATAACTTTTTTTGGCTGAAAATTCGAAGATAAGAGACAAATTTAATAATTCTAAGAATATGTAATAAGAAACACATTCTATAAATTTGACAATTAAAAAAAGAACTACGCTTCTGTATAGAGCATTGAGGAAAAATAATGGAGTAGTTCCCGAAAAGAAAAATCATTGTTAAAAAGACCTGTTTGTTATCATCAAATAACGAATTACATATTGAAGTATGGAGACAAAATATTAAATGATGAAAACGGCCGTATTATCATGTCATCTCCCAAAGTTATTATTTTTTAAAGATGAAGAAAAACAAAATACATACGTGATTTTTAACACACAAAAAAAAACCAAAAAAAAAAACACCAAATTAAAAAATAACACAAAACGTTGGTATCTTTTATTTTAAAAAAAAGTAATGCATATATTCAGACAGTAACGTGGGAATAAAATATTTAAACGTCAATTAAAATAATATACAAAATAAAAATACACTGAGAGGTGGTACATTCATGTTTTAAATTATAGAAGTAACCATTGAATTAAATCTATTGTGTGTTGAAGGAATTTTGGGTTACAATAAAGTAGTTTTGATTCCAAAACTGTATGACTCAATATTTTGTATATAGATTTAAAATGCCCTGTGTATGATTACTGCACAAACCGCAAAATTAGATCAGAAGAAAGGAGGTAGGTTTGTTTTGATTTTTTAAATCTTGTAATGAGTGAAAGTGAGATTGATAAGTTAGATTTCTAGTCAAGTTAGCGCATCAGGGCAAGAGCATATCAATGAATTCCAAACATTTAAGTAAAGAAGAATGACCTATATAAGTTGCAAGAGACAAATAGGACATTGAGGGAATTAAGCCTTCTATACGGAAACCAGGTTTTCATTAAATACAGTTTCCTTTTTGTTTTGGTTTGCTTTTCTTTGTTTTTATGCCCCGCCGCTAGGCGGTCGGGGGCATTAAGTTATACCCTGATCCGTACGTCCGTCCGTACATACGTACGCCCGTACGTCCATCTTTTTGGTTTCCGGATGATAACTTGAGTATCCTGCATCGGATCAAAACAAAACTTGGTCACATGCTTACTTATCACCCAAAACAGAACGCTATTGATTTCCAGGTTGGTACCCCCAAGGTCAAGGTCACAGTTGCTAAAAATAGACTAAAATTTCAATAAACTTTTGGTTTCCGGATAATAACTTGAGTATACTAAATAGGATTGAAACCAAACTTGGTCATATTTTTGAAAATCACCCAAGACAGAACCCTATCGATTTCCGGGTTGGTACCCCCAAGGTCAAGGTCACAGTTGCTTAAAATAGACTAAAATTTCAATAAAATTTTGGTTTCTGGATGATAACTTGAGTATACTACATCGGATCAAAATCAAACTTGGTCACATGCTTACTTATTACCCAAGACAGAACCCTATTGATTTACGGGTTGGTACCCCCAAGGTCAAGGTCACAGTTGCTAAAAATAGACTAAAATTTCAATAAAATTTTGGTTTCCGGATGATAGCTTGAGTATACTACATAGGATCAAATCCAAGCTAGTCCACATGCTTGCTTATCACCCAAGACAGAGGCCTATCGATTTCCAGGTTGGTACCTCCAAGGTCAAGGTCACAGTTGCTAAAAATAGACTAAAATTTCAATAAAATTTTGGTTTCCGGATGATAACTTGAGTATACTTCATCGGATCAAAACCAAACTTGGTCACATGCTTCCTTATCGCAGACGACATAACCCTTTTAATTTCCGGGTTGGTAACCCCAAGGTCAAGGTCACAGTTGCTAAAAATAGACTAAAATTTCAATAAAATTTTGGTTTCCGGATGATAACTTGGCTATACTACATAGGAGCAAAACCAAACTTGGTCACATGTTTGCTTATCACCCAAAACAGAACGCTATTGATTAACGGGTTGGTACCCCAAGGTCAAGGTCACAGTTGCTAAAAATAGACTAAAATTGCAATAAAATTTTGGTTTCCGGATGATAACTTAAGTATACTACATCGGATCAAAACCAAACTTGGGCATGTGCTTTCTTATCACCCAATACAAAAGCCTATTGATTTCCGGGTTGGGAACCCCAAGGTCAAGGCCACAGTTGCTAAAACAAGACTAAAAGTTCAATTAAATTTTTGTTTCCGGATGATAACTTGAGTATACTACATCGGATCAAAACCAAACTTGGTAACATGCTTGCTTATCACCCAAGACAGAACCCTATCAATTTCCGGGACGGTTCCCCCAAGGTCAAGGTCACAGTTGCTAAAAATAGACTAAAATTTCAAAAAAATATTGATATCCGGATGATAACTTGAGTATACTACATAGGATCTTGCTTATCACCCAATACAAAAGCCTATTGATTACCGGGATGGTACCGTCAAGGTCAAGGTCACAGTTGCTAAAAATAGATTAGTATTACATATAAGACTGTTTCTCAGATTATTTGTTGGAACTACACATTATATCAAAACCAAACCAGTTCCAATGCCTATTTATCACAGGAGAAAGATCCTTTTTGATAATTATGTAATATATATATTATACATAGTTATGCCTTTAATAATTTAAGGGTTTCGATTGCAAGGAGGCGGGGGCATCCGTGTCCGATTGACACATCCTTCCAATTTTAGCTCACGTCCGTCGTCCGTCCGTCCGTCCGTAAACTTTTCATTCAAAGATCTTCTCCTCTGAAACCACTGGGCCAATTGAAACCAAACTTGGCCACAATAGTCCTTGGGTGGTCCCCTTTAAAAATTTTGTCGCTTAGGTCTGTACGTCATCCAAGATGGCCACCAGCTGGGACCAAAATTTAACATTGGACCCTACGGAAAAAAAACGTTTCAAATTCTTTTTCTCTGAAACTACTGGGCCAATTTGAACCAAACTTAGTCACATTAGTCCTTGGGTGGTCCTTTACAAAAAAGGTGTTTTTAAGGTCTGCCCGATTTCCAAGATGGCCGTCAGCGGGAAACATAGTTTTAACATTGGACCCTATGGGAAAACACTTTGAATTCAAAGATCTTCTTCTCTGAAACTACTGGGCCAATTGGAATTAAACTTGGCCACAATAGTCCTTGGGTGGTCCCTTACACAAAAGGTGTTTTTCAGGTCCGCGTGATTTTCAAGATGGCCGCCAGCGGGAAACATAGTCTTATCATTGGACCCTATGGGAAAACATTTTCAAAGATCTTCCTCTCTGAAACTACTGAGCCAATCGGTACCAAACATGGCCACAATAGTCTTTGGGTGGTCCTTTACAAAAAAAGTGTTTTCATGATCAGGATCGCACTACATTCAACATGGCCGCCAGCGGGGGACATAGTTTTAACATTGGACCCTCTGGGAAAACACATTTAAAGATCTTTTCCTCTGTAACTACTGGGCAAATTGGAACCAAACTTAGCCACAACAGTCCTTTGATGATCCCTTACAAAAAAAGTGTTTTTAAGGTCTGCGCGGATTCCAAGATGGCCGCCAGCGGGAAACATAGTTTTAACATTGGACCCTTTGGGAAAACACTTTCAAAGATCTTCTTCTCTGAAACTACTGAGCCAATCGGAACCAAACTCGGTCACAATAGTATTTGGATGGTTCCTTACAAAAAGGGTGTTTTTTTAGGTCCGCGCAATTTCCAAGATGGCTGCCAGCGGGAACATAGTTTTAACATTGGACCCTATGGGAAAACATTTTCAAAGATCTCTGAAACTACTTAGCCAATTGGTACCAAACTTGGCTACAATAGTCTTTGGGTTGTCCCTTACAAAAAAAGTGTTTTTTCAGGATTGCACTACAATCAACATGGCCGTCAGAGGGGGACACAGTTTAAACATTGAACCGTATGGGAACACACATCCAAAGATCTTCTTTTTTGAAATTACTGGGCCAATTGGAACCAAACATGGCCACAATAGTCGTTAGGTGGTCCTTTGCAAGAAAGGAGTTTTTCAGGTCAGTGCTATATTCAAGATGGCCGCCAGCGGGAAACATAGTTTTAATATTGGATCACATGGGAAAACATTTTCAGAGATCTTTTTCTCTGATACCAAACTTGGCCACATCAGTCTTTGGGTGGTTCCTTACAAAAGGGTGTTTTTCAGGATTGCGCTACATTCAACATGGCTGCCAGCGGGGAATAAAGTTTAACATTGGACCCTATGGGAAAACACATTCAAAGAT
>MJUU01061087.1:22934-39814 GCA_002080025.1 Modiolus philippinarum
CTCCATATGCTCGAGAGGTAGGTAAATGGGGAATTTAAAATCATCACCCGTGTTATATAGCTTAGATTTCATCTTCGTCAATATACAACATAAGATCTAGGTAAGAAGCTGAAGTATATGTATCAGTATTTTTTTTAACGATCATTGAGTACGCTTTATCCCAGTCTTTTTCATGTCATCTCTGACTGCGGTCAATAAAGTAGTGAGGAGCTGTGAAAGGGGTTTAGTGGTGCATCTGGACGACCCCGCAATGATTCTCTGATTGCATGGATTGACTCTTTAATCTTTAAATTATTTCAACAAGAGACTAATGAAAAGAGGTAAACAAATTTTGAAAAGTGGAAGATGGCGCCAAATGTGAAGCAAATAAGTTCAACAGTAGAAATAGCTACTAATAATCATAAGCGATTAATTAACATAAACATCCGGGTTAATTGTCACATAATGAGAATAAATATATATATATATATATATAAGTCGTGGAAATGCAATTCCATGATTAAATACCGCACTTACTGTAAACTTAGTCGGCATCTTTTGTCTCTTCAGTTCAGATGAAGTCATAATATTTTGAAAACCATGAACCGAAAGATGTATAAAAGGTGATAAATATCTATTTACTAAAATGATCAAACTGGAAAGCAAAAACGCATACCATCAATATTGAAGTTATGCAATTTTCATTTTATATTTGAGAATCTTAATCTATATTCTTGTTATTCATTTCCTCTTTCGTTTTTAACTATTGGGGTTTTATTTTTGCGTTTTTTTCCATTTAATGCTTTTTTGCATTAATTTCCTTTTATCATTTTTAAAATTTTAATTTCATTTATAGCTGTACCTATTCATCTGTCTACTATTTCTTGGCTGTTTTTAGTCATTTATATACTATTATTTTTTTTTTTCTGTGTTGAAATTTTTACCCTTTTTGTGTCCAATTGTCTGCTTCTGATTTCAGGAACTTTTCATTCTACAGTTAGCTATAAGTTCAAGGTTACTTGTTTTGCTACTGCCACTCCTGCTTTATACATTTGGTCATGCATTGCGCATAAAACTTGTCCTAAAAAGTATGCAATAAATTGAAGCAAATCTGAAACTTGAAACAACGACAGTAAAATACCGAAGGAACAAAGCACAAAGTAAGTGAGAACCGAACCGTCAGTCTAAAAAGAACAATCCAAGGACAATGGCAACGTCGGAAAAACAAAGAAACGAAGACATAACATGAGCACGGCACAGAAAAGAAAATGAAGACACGCAAAATTACACTAATCAAAGTCCAGAGATAAGGCAAAAACGAAAACACCAGAAGATTAAAGACGCAACACACCCACAAAATACAAGAACACCACAAATATAACACTCAAAACTAAAGAGCTAACAGTGTGAACTCTTAAAGAGTGACAACAGGTGGTCCTGAAGGGTAAAGCATGCCCTGCTCTGTATACAGCACCCGTCACACTGTCAGTGTGTCAATCCAGGGTAAATTTATAATCGGTAATGTCAAATCTAGGAAGACACGGATCTAGCTGAAAATGTCTGTTCTTATTTGTGAAACCGACATTTCATATCTTAAAGATTTATATGATGTCGTGGTGACGGCCATAGAATTTCTGAAGAGATGAAAGTATTGTATCAGTTGAAGTTTGACAGTACTAATTCGCTAACGTGTGCTAAAAATGCATTTTGTTTGTAAAATGTAAAATTCATGAACCAGAAAGATGAATTTGGTTATTAACTTTAGCATTTTAATCTTATTAAAAGCACAAATTACGCCCAATGAAGAACCAAAGGTATACAATTCAAAGAACAATATCACAAAAAATGTAACGCATTACTCTAATTCATTTACAAATGAAACTAAATGTCTCCTGTCCTCGGTGCTAACGACTCTTCTAAAAAAAGAACCAAGGGATTTTAGTTGTTCTTAAATTAACACTTGTGTTTTCTATTTTCTTTTTTTTTTCAATGCAATGACCCCGTTTTTCTCAAAACAGAAATAAAAAGTTATTTTATTTCATTTGAACTCGATATCTTCATAGAAAATATAGATTACACCACAAGATCCCGTTCATTACCATATTTTATCCACTAGAGATAGTTAAATTTTACAATTTTAATTGCGAGGCTTGCCGAGCATTTTAAAATTTTTAAATTTAACTATCGAGAGTGGATAAAATATGGTAATAATCGGGATAAAGTGATGTAATCTTTTTCTCTAATTATTGATGATAAACGCCGAGAATTGCATTCCGAAAGGATTTGGCGGGAAATAGCACGGGGCATTATTCAACATACGTTGAATAAAGAAAATTTATTAACGGGCTAAAACCGGTTTAAACTTGACACATCATTAGAGAAATATAAATAAACAATGAAAGGATATAGAGTAAATACACATGAGACAAAGTTTCTATAAATAGATGGTAATAACAATCGCTTAAGCCCCGTATACACGATCAAAGTTTTTCGTCCAAAACTTGGTCCAAGTTCTTTTGATTCAAGTTTTTGATCGTGTATACTACCTTCAAAAACTTGAATCCAAAACTTGAATGGACTTGGATAGAATAGAACCTCATCCTATTTTTCTTGAAACCTGGATGCAACTTGGATGGAAACTGACCAATCAGAGCAAAGACCCCCACTGAGGAATCTTTGTCAACGGAGATGATAAATTCAGCGACATTTACCACTTTTTTCATTTCAGCGACATTATCATTTCAGCGACAAAAAACATATAAATTCAGCGACATTTTATTTCATAAATTCAGCGATATTTACCTGTGAAACCAGGAGGTAGACTATAGGAGTTTTGCAGGATATATATTATTTACAATAACAAATTTATTGTCCATAGAATAAATGTTTCATTTTAAAATTGACAATTGTCTAGACTATCGAATCTCTGTATCTTTCTGTATTAGAAGATGGATGGTCATTGAAGTTTTTACCAACAACGCTCTGAGCGTAGCGTACTTGTTAACGCTTTCCGTCCTGAAGCAGAAGTGGAAGAACTAAAGCTGTATTCGCCGGTTCGGAACTGAAATAATATGTCGAAATAAATAGTACATGATGAAACAACAGAGAAAAACAAGGACGTGGGACAGCCACAATGCACGGAAATAAAAAGAACGACATTAAGAACTAAGGTACTCATAGTGTGAACTCCCATGAAAACCGGGAGTGACATCAGGTGCTCCGGAAGGGTAAGTTAGGTTTTCAATACTTTCTAACTTTATTATAATGAGCAAATAAAAGCAACAAAACCTATGCCGTGAAAACGAACGTGGATACCTATTTTCGCCTTCAACAACACAAAATTCCTAACAAGACATTCTTGTATTCATTGACGTTGATTTTTACCTTCGAGAACTACCTCTGTCTGGTACTCTATCCACTTTATCGGATACTCTATCTACTTGACCTTGTTTGAAAATTTTCATCAATGTATATTTAATTTATTACTTTATATGAGGTTATATTTTATTATATATTTTTATATAACTTTATTTAACATGCAGGGTCGCTGAATTCATATATGATACATAGAAAAAACGTCGCTGAAATGATATACGGAATTACTCAAAATATGTCGCTGAAGTGATAGTCGCTGAAATGATGATGTCGCTGAATTTATACGCACCCTTTGTTAAGTGTAAAAATACACGTGTGAAAAACATGCATATTCATTAAAATGTTGCGGGAAAATGGCATCATGACGAGTATAAGCAGGTCGGCCATCGTAGAACTTATTGACTAGATGGAAGAAAATGCCATTATTGTTGTTCGTTTTGAAGTCACAACGAGGCAAATATTTTTGCAATAATCATACTACGGAATGTAACTCACTGTGCTTTTTGGTGGAGTGCTTTAATGCCTACCCCTGTTATTTATTATGAAAACAAACCACTAGCAGAAACCACAGAATACAACTTCCTTGGAACTGTAATAGACTATAAAGGTAACTTTAAAAAGTGTACACAGACGTTATCAAAAAAAGGTTTAAAAGTACTATTTGCATTAAGAAAAAAGTTCTTGAATTTTCAACAAGTGCCTGTCAATCTATCCTGTAAATTGTTTGATACTCTTATCAGGCCAATACTTTGCTATAATTGTGAAATATGGTATATGGAAGATTATCTTCCCATATACAGAGCCATGAATAGAGCTGGAAAAAATAATGTTTTGTGTAACACTCTATCGCTTGAAGAGAAAACTGCATATGAAAAGGTGCACACAAGATACTGTAAAATATTACTTGGCTTAAAAAGGACAGCTTGCAATATTTCAGCTATCTCAGAGCTTGGACGCCTCCCCCTTTATTCATTTATTAAAACTCAGGTAATGATGTATTATGCCAGAATTAATACTATTGATATATATCCTCTGGTTAAGGAGTCTCTGAATGTTAATAGAGCCCTTAATGACGAGGGTCATTATTCTTGGTATACTTTTGCATCAAAGCTATTTAAAGAATCACAGTTAGAAATAGAAAATTATGAAAACACAACCAAATCTTTTTTGAAATTAAGCCTTCGTTAAAAAAAATTTTTTAAATGAAGTCAAAGATTATTATATAAAAATTACACGAAATAAAATTTCCAGTTTTACAGGCAACTTCAAATTATTTTTGTACAGCAAACTCAAAAAAGATATCAAAATGGAAGATTACTTATTAAAAGAAAATAATTTCAACAATAGAAAACTGTTAGCCCAATTTAGAACTAGCGATCACTGTTTGCTCATTGAGCGTGGGCGCTACAATAACATCCCTCGAGAACAAAGATTATGTAATAAATGTAATGTACTGGAGGATGAATCTCATTTCTTTTTAAAATGTAATTTTAACAGCACATCTCGCATTAAATTAATGACAGTAATAGAAGGAAACTGTTCAAACTTTAATATCTTATCAGATGATGACAAACTAAAATATATACTCTCCCCAGACTTAAATATTTTGCCGGCAGTCTCTACCTTTATAAAACAATCACTAGAATTGCGATAGGGTCTACGTCGATCAATTTTGTAATACACAGATATTTAGCAATTGACATGTGTGTAAAATATTTAATGTTATGTTGTGCCATCTATGTATGTACTTTTTTTTCTATGCTTGACCCCTAATGGGTGTAATTTGCATAATGAAGTTTATTATGTCAAGTTCTTGATTTACAAGTTTGTTTCTGTGTTATTGCTAAGCAATAGAACGTCCTTGTGACAATACATAATTGTTTTACACGATAAACTTCCCGGATAAATTTACAATATGAGCAATTTGCAAATCGTATAGACCAATATATGCTGCAACATGAAACTTCTGCATTCGTACTGATAGAACGGATTAAGCGCACATGGAGTAAGCATCTTAGAAATGTAAAACTAGGTTATAAATCATCCCTCCTAAGTGGCAAGCTGACATTGCTAATTGCAGTACGGAGATCTATAAATGTACAACATTAATGCAGTGTTTGAAGAAAGATGATTTTTTTTTAATTTCCCATTCTCCTCATAAAAAGCATATATTGTTGTATAATTGAATGAAATGTTCGTGATTATGTTCAATATAGGATTTTAGTCGTAAATCAGATTATTACTTAGCAATCGAACATATTTTCCTCTCTCATCAAATTCTAATATAATGATGTGGTGGATATCTGTCATAATTATATCGGCAGACATATTGAAAGCAGAGAAAGAATCGTTTAATATCAAAATTTAAAAAAAAAAGATCTAATTAAGAAGAATTATGGATACACATGCACAACACAGAATCTGGTATATGCTATCGTATGTGGGCAGTGTCATAAGATATACATAGGGGAGACCTGCCGACGACTGGGTGACCGCTTTGCGGAACACATCCGCTCTGTCCGTAATAATACGGATTGCCCAGTCGGCAATCATTTCAGACTCCCTAACCACTGCCCACAAGATATGCAAGTAACAGTGCTAATAAAATTACATGGAGGCCAAGACAATAGACGTACGTTGGAACAACGGATTATTTTCAGACTAGGCACTTTAAAACCCAGGGGTTTAAACGTAAAACAATCATTCTATGACTAATGAGTCTCGATATCGTATGTTCTCAGTGGCTGGAATGTTAATAATGTTGCTAATAGTGTACATATAATGTCAAACATTTTTACCTGTATCATATACATTATTTTTAAACACTGTACACACAATGTCAAAGATGTTTTACCTGTAACAACATATTATTTTTTAACTACTACTTCATTCATTACGANGTTGTATAATTGAATGAAATGTTCGTGATTATGTTCAATATAGGATTTTAGTCGTAAATCAGATTATTACTTAGCAATCGAACATATTTTCCTCTCTCATCAAATTCTAATATAATGATGTGGTGGATATCTGTCATAATTATTTCGGCAGACATATTGAAAGCAGAGAAAGAATCGTATAATATCAAAATTTAAAAAAAAACGATCTAATTAAGAAGTCCTTTGGCGTCTTCAAACAAGGGCATGTTGACTGTTAAATTCTTAGAAATACATTTCTTTTCTATGTTGTAAACTGTGTAAATATTCGCCCGAACAGCGGCTGAATGCTTTCATAATGAAGTAACAAAGTTTCAAAGATATACATGTCCATATTGATGAAATCTTCAAATTCTAAAAGGCCATCAGGGTCATTCAGTCAATTTTCTGGTCAATCCAGATGTATTTTGTGATCACGTGAGCTTTCTAGAAGTAAGATATTGTTAATATTAACAGCTTAATGCAAAGTGAAAGTAGTGTGGCCTTGTTTATAAATGTAGTACTTTTGATTTTACTTGCAGCTGATTGGATATTTCGTAGAGTCTAACCTATAATCATAATGTTAAAGGGATTACTCATTCGTTCGGATATGTGTCTCACTTATACACATTTTCAGTGCTAACGAACTTATTTACGATTTTTATTTATTTCTAACCAGCTCTTACTTCACTCACAAACTCCTTTCATCTATGGCCACCACATATAAATTGTCTTTTTGACAGAGCACCATTTTAAGTGGAAAGTTGAGTCGTTAAGAGAGCAAACAATAAGCAAATGCTGTATCGCTGAGTCTGTAAAAACGATGTGGTAAATGTTTATATTGCAATGAAAGTTTGAGTCACAACAATTGGATGTAAAACGAAAAATATAATAAAAATGAAATGGTTTCATGTTTTTATCAATTTTGGCAGCAAAATTTTCTGACAAGCCTAAATGAACAATGATATGGAGACAAACCATCACACATAACATGGTAAAAAGAAGCAATGGAACAAGTCCTTTATTGTTCGATTCTTTATTTTGTGTCATCATAATAATTATGAGCCTTTTTAGGGATCATTTTCCCATTTTTAACAAAATATGTTTTGTCTTTCCCTAGTCCCTACTACTAAAAAAATGTATCTGCGTTCTCCATTTTAGTGCAGAAACATTGATGTATTAAATCTGCAATTACAATTGTCTTTGGACTTTGATTTTTGTAAATTCCACTCCTTTGTTCTTTCACTATTCTACTGTCGTTGTTTCACGAATGACGTACCAAAAAACATTCTCACGCGTCAATCTTAGACTCCTACAAGACCCCTCTATAGCCTTCATTTGACGATCTAACGTAAAAAACTTGGAAATAATGTTTTTAAGACCCATTTTCTCCAAAAATGTACACATTTGCTGGATTTTTTCCTCTTAAGTAAAGAAAAGGCACTTATAAGCACATATTTTTTTTTAATTTTTGTTTCATTAAAGGCGTATATGGATGTACCCCCCAAAAAAATGTTCTGTTATTTCAATGTATTCTAAAATATGTGCTGTTGGGAATTTGAGGTCACTTTCGTTTATCCAGAATCATTTCATTATTGAGGTATTGTAAATGAGTTAATTATTTTGAATGGCGAAAATATGCGATACTTCCACTTCATTACATACAAGAGCAATCGTGATTCAAGGTCAATTAACTTTGGATGTCGGGTGAAATGGACACGTCAAAAATGAAATTGTACATGACACATTTTTACTAATTGAATGAATAACCTATGTCGATGACCGGTGAATTAGGAGTCAGTTTTTGTAAATTGAAACAAATCAACAGGATCAGATGAGGAGGGTATCAATGGTATGAAAGTAGAAAATGCCGACGTACGTCACCAAGTAAGCATATAACTTTTAAAAGTAATAAAAGAAAGTTTACTGCGTTGAAAACTGAACGCAACCTATACGAAAACGGCTATTTTATTCAATTTCGATACGAACAGATTTTTGAACATCTTTTCAAAAGAAACTTCGGAGAATGATACAGGGTATGAGGAGAGTTCAACTACTGTGATAAATTTCATGTAACAATCCGCGTAACACATGGAATCACGTCAAGATTGAAGATTATGTGCGAAACGGTGTCACTTAATTTTCTATAATTCACAAAAAGAATGTTTTAACCGGCAAACCTGAATTAAAAGTTTTCATATAACGATAGTTAGGTACTTAAATGCATACTATGGTCTCTTCAATACTTCTAAGAGTACTTCCTTGTCAGAACAGATCTGGTTATGTTCCGGAAATGGTACACGCCTACACAATGAATTTCTCCGTATGATACTGATGTCTCGGGTTGACACATGAATGCAATGTTGATGCAATATAAAAATGACTTTATGACGTAATGTAAAGTCATTTCAGTATCTTAACTGAATTTTGCTCATAATGTAAAAAGGAGTTGGGCCAATTAGCCATACATTTTTTCCTCTGTTGGATCATTTTCAAAATATCCTCATGTTGTCGAAAATCATGTAAGGTGGTTTCCGGTAAGTGCACTTTAATAGTAAATGAAGTATGTGTATCTAACAATATAGACTTAAATGAATTAACAAATACTGATTATAAAAAAAAGACAAATATAGTTTCACAAAAAATATTTAAAGCTAAATCTAACAAATAATTATGAAAAATTATTCTTTGACAAATTAGATACAGCAACTGAAAGTGACAAAATTTTCTTGTATAGTAAAATAAAAACAAATTATATTATTGAAGAATTTATTTTAAAAATGGAATATGAAAATAGAAAAAAATTATGCAAAATTCGAAAAGGTGATCATTTTTAGAAATTGAAAGAGGTAGGTATAAATCAAAAGAGAAGATAGGATTTCTAAATACTGCAATCTAAATGAAATTGAAAATGAAATTCATTATTTTTTCACATGTCCGAAATATGAAAGTGAACCCAAAGAATCAATAAAAAATAATATTAGTAAAATTTTCCCACATTTTTACAAACTGAACAAAAATTTTCAACTTAAAAACTTAATTTCGTCTTTTCAATGCATGCAGTATGTTGCTCCATTTATACTGAGGAAAGTGGACTCCCAGACTGCATAGGCTTATTGTATTTTGTCTTCTCTTTGTATAATGTGTTTTGTATAATGTATTTTGTATTTGTATTTTTTTATGCCATCAGCCCTCAGGGGCATAATTGTGTATTTATGAATAAAATTATCAATATTTGCCACTTCGTGGAAGGCTTTTTTGGGATGCTATCGGAGATACGGTTTTGTTTACTTATAGGAGGTTGGTTAATTGAGGTCTTGATATCATTGTACCATTATTTACGTCCATTATTTTCAATCGTTTTTTAATAAACCTTTCTGGGTATGATTTTTGCCATGCAGGCCCACACACAGAGCCTCTTTGTAGACAACAGTTAAATCTAAAATTTCCAAGAAAAATAAGATATCAAGTGAAAAAAATTTCAGCACCTTTTTCACTAAATTACAATCAAATAAAAGAAGGGTTTCTAGACTTATAGTTGCCCTTTTCGATTAAATTCCACACTAAAATTATTTTATTCCAAAAAGTTGGACTTCAGTTCCCTGAAGTATCTACTGATCGTTTCTGAAATAAATTGATAATTTTGAATAAAATAATCGAGTATGACACCTTTACCTGACATAAACCGGGTAAACTTTAAAGAATGTGTAAAATGTATCGAGTTGTGGGAACATTTTAATTTTTCTTATCATAATCTTTCTGCTCTGTGACCACCCCATTCAAATACAGATATCTGATAACATACATTTTATACGATCTTCAAACAAAAAAGATAATAGAGTAAACTTTTTTACAATAGATGCACGAAATAATCGTAAGTCCTCGGGTTTATTCAAACAAAGACGAAATAGCTGTCAATATGAGACTTTAAAAATATAGGAGCTCTTCTGTGTTTAAAGGCCGAAATGAATGCCAAATCACAACTACATTGGGACAAAAATGCATTCCTACCACATTGAATACATAAATTCTGACAAATTTTCTATTATCCACAAACTGCTTAATAATTTGAAGTGTAATACAATATAAACTAGATTTGCAATTGCAAGGAATAGCTGATGTCGCCCCTGGCAGCCAATGTGATGCTTCCATCTTGTTCGCAACGTCAAAGTCTACCTAGAAATCAATTTTCATTGAAATCAGACAAAGTTGAAAATTTGACGTATTTTGGCGGCCATCTTGGTAATGTCGGCCATTTTGGAATTTTTTTGCGGCACGCCCATCTTCTCATGGTGATTCAACTTTTTGCTAAATATGAATTAATTCTGTCCAGGCATGTTTGAGATTTTATGATTGTCATGGAAATGCAAAAAATTCAGATCGTTGACGTAACTTGGCAGTCATCTTGAAAATGGCAGCCATTTTGAAATTTTTTTTTGGTGGAGGCACAACTTCATAAGGTGATCCAACTTTGTACCAAATATGAATGAATTCTGTGCAGGCATCTCTGAGAACTAAGCCGGACAAAAATAGGTGGAAGAAAGAAAGAAAGAAAGCGTAATAATAACGAGTTATAATGTGTTTGGATGCAAACACAGAAGTCTCCCAATCCAGAATTTATTCTTTATTGTACTTTGAGAGAACAATGATTCCTCAATGTAATAATTATGGTCTTAACTCGTTCTGTGTCTGTCTAACAGTGCTATAAGTAACTTTGATTCACATGTATATACTTCATCAGCAGTGGGGTTGCATCAGAAAAATCATTTCTATTTATAAAATCATGAAGTAGAAGATTTCCTCTATGGTGTGTAATTATATCAAAATTTTAATTTACACTGAAATACAAACAAATTTCAATAGGTTGGGATTACACATCTTTGAAAATGCTAGTTCTTAAATTCTTCTAAGAAAATTGATATATCTTTACCGGAAGTTGCATCATTATGCATCATTATGTTCTTATTGTTAATTCATCGATAAACCAAGATTATAAGCTACATATATACATAAATTGATACTTTAACGTCAAATTAAGTTTTTTGGATGTGATCTTGACCTTTGACCTTGTCCTCATTTTGAAGGTCAAGTCTTTCTCAACATTTTTTCTAATGTTTCTTTGTATCTTCAGTGGTATTTGAGCTACAAGCCAAAGCCCCAAAATCAGACATTAAAAATCGGTTTTTGGCCCAAAGGCCCAAAACGGTTTGTCCAATGAGTTTGGACCCAATGTACCAAATGGAGAACTTAAAAAGATACACATTTTTGCCATTACATTTTATCAGCTATCTATTTCGGTTTACGAGTTAATCCAATAATAAGGTCTCGGGTCAAAGTTCAAAGTGACCAATGACCTTTGACCTTGGCATTTTTAAATGTAACACATATCACCTAAGTTGAATGGTTCCAGGTTTCTATCACTTGCCGTTTCCGAGAAAAACATGTTTAAAGATATGAATAAATTTTCAAGGGGCATAACTCATGAAGGGTTGACCTTAGAGTTTCGGTCCAAAATGTAAGAAATGTCCGTCATGTCCTAACAAACATTTTTGTCATTACATATTATCATCTATCTTCTACAGTTTATGAGTTAATCCAATAATAAGATTTGGGGTCAAAGGTCAAAATGACCAATGATGGTGGTCATTTTTGAAAATTTAAATACCCGAATGCACCTCTTGGGTGGAGATCTAACATCCTATGAAGTTTGGTTCAGATTGGGCAAGTGGTCTTTGAGAATTTGGTAGGACAAGATTATGGCAAGAAGAAGCGAAAAAATAACTATATTGCAAGCAATAGCTGATGTCGCCCCTGGCAGCCAATTCAATGATTCCACCTTGTTCACATCGTCAAAATCTACCTAGAAATCAATTTTTGTTGGAATCCGTCAAAATTGACATTTTTGCACCTTTCTTGGAAACGGCAACCATTTTGAAAATTTAAGTTGGTGCATTAACATCTCCTTATCATGGGCCTATTGAAAAAAATATATCTTGGGGCAAAAAAATTGAGTATTTTTCGCTCTGTCCTGGGGGTTCGAAGGGGGTGTAAGCCCCCTCTCCGGTAGGCAAGCGTGGTGATCATAGATCCTCGCTAAATGCCTATCCTATAACTCAAAACGTTGATTTTTGTTGATGTCAGGAGATTTTTAAATTGAAACCTGATTTTGAAGGGCATCTTGAAAATGTCGGCCATTTTGAATTGGAAAATTTCATGAAAGTTTAAACTCATCATCTCTACCAAGTTTTATGAAAATCTGTCAAGGCATTTGTGAGATAATTGATTGGCAGTTTTTAAACGTAACCTGGCGGCCATCTTGAAAATGACGGCCGTTTTGAATTGGAAAATTTCATGAAAGTTTAAACTCATCATAATTAAGCTTTTGACCAAATATGAAATTATTCACAAGCGTGATGATTTTGACTTTCCAATAGTGAACTTCCCGTTTTTGAGCAGTTATATTCCAACTTCTCCGGCATATGGCGTGTACATTTCACAACTCATTCGCTATTGCCGTGCCTGTAGTTTGTACAGCGATTTTGTCAACAGAGCGAAATTACTGTCTCAAAAACTTATACATCAAGGGTTTGTTCAGTCACTGTTGCAATTGTCACTTCAGAAGTTTTGCGGCCGTCACCACGATTTGACAGACCATTACAATGTTTCTGTTTCACAAATGAGAACAGATATCTTTGGGTAGACCAAGAGTTTGTTACCGGACTGACTAATACCGACTGTGACAAAATCGGACTTTTCACTGGCAGTGTGATGGGTGCCACGCGTGGAGCAGATCATGCTTACCCTTCTGGAGCACCTGATGATACCTCAGTTTTAATAGGGGTTCACACTGCTAGTGCTTTAGTTTTGTGGCGTTTTTGTTCATTTTTGTTTGTTTGTTGTGTCTTTGTCATGCTGTTTCCGTTCGTGTTGCTGTGAATTACCATGATTTTGGATTATGATTTTGGAATTTCCCCTTTCCTCGTTCTTGCTTCGGTATTCGTTGCCGATGTATCATACAAATGGCAGCAAAGAAAATTCAGATTAAAATTTTTCAATCTGACAACACTGCGTATTTGTCGGCCATCTTGAAAATGGCGGTCATTTTGAAATTTTATTTTTGGATAGATTCCATCCACTATTCGTACTAAACGTTTCCATAGTAGGTTTTATGGAAGTCCTTCCAGTGGTTTAAGAGATAATTGACTCCGAGTGTTTACAGTTCCATTTGTGAAATTTTGCAAAAAATCGTTATTGGCAGCCATTTTGAAAATATTGGCCATTTTGAAAAAAAATTGCTTTATGCACATCTACTCATGGTGATCCAGCTTTGTGCCAAATATGAACTGATTCTGTCATGGCATCTCCGAGAACTCGGCCGGACAAACTTTTCCAGACCAATAACAATATGTCGTCCCGACTACGTCTGGGGCGACATAATAATAATGAATAAGAAACGGTGTAAAAACAATAAGTCTCCAAACTTTGTTTGGGAGACTTAATAACAAAGAAACGGACCAAAAACAATATGTCGTCCCGACTACGTCTGGGGCGACATAAATATATTACACTGATATATATTAGTACTGGATTTTGGCTTCCTTTTTCGATATTTTTTTCGGAAATGAGTACTTCTTTTAGGACTACTTTTGGATTATGGCTTTCCACATTATTCGATTTGAATGCTGCTGATGAGAGGTTGTTCCTTGAAACACGTGTACAGCATAACGAAATTTACTGTTTTCAATGCAACTTCAGTATTTTTTTATATTACAAAACTACGGTCCCAGGTAGAATTTTCTTTGAGAGTTTCAAAATTGGAATAAAAAATCTTTGCAATCAAGTTATTGGAAATAATAATTTGTATTTTAAACTGTATGGTTGTTAAGTAGACTGTCTTTGAAAAATTCAGGAAACTTGCCAAAACTGGAATTACAAAAATTGCAAAATGATTCCACTTAAAGGTATTCAAGCTGTTTGGTTTTTAAGTAGAATTCAAAAAACAATCTCAGGAAATTTACCAAAATTAGAATACAAAAATACAAATCTAATTACCAGTATTTGAAATACTTTATTTAACTTAAACGTTTTCAAACTGCTTGGTTGTTACATATATTCTAAAGAATATTGTCTTTGAGAGTTTCGGGAAATTACCAAATCGGATCCATATTTGTTTTGCATTCCAAAAATTGAAAATCCCCGATTTCAATAAAATGTTTTTAAAAAATTTGGTTTAGGTGAAAAACCAAAAGATACCCTGTCTTTGAGACTTGCTGGAAAATACCTACATATTCGAATCAAAAATATTTTTAATAAAAATTATTGGAAATGATTATTTCACCTAAACGTATCTAAAAAAAATTGCTCTTTGAAAGTTTCAGGAAATTTTCCAAAATTGGAATTAAATTTTGTTTTGCTTGTGAACAGAATTGTCTAGTACCAAAACATTAACAAAATACATGATTGTATACTNTCGTTTAAGATCTTTTGTCGTCAAGTGTAAATTATTTTCCAACTCTAAGTGTTCTGCTATAATAATTCATCTCCAAAATAATTGCGTTTGGATGCTCTATTTGCTTTTTGATTTTACATCATTTTCTTATTTCCTATCTACAGTGATAATTTGTTCATAATATACAAGTCATTTAGAACATCACTGGTGAAATAACTATATGGTTTCACTACAATCATCCCGTCACTAGGACACAATATTTCTTCAGGAATAGATTGTAAACTGTTTGGTAACCTGATTATAACTTACTATCTTTTGAATGAATAAAACATATGAACGCACTTTTAGAAGATACATTGACATAAGAATGTCGAAGCAATAAGAAAACAAGAAAAAAAAATTCTTATTTTAATTTAAACCTTTTTATTGTCAAAAAGATGAAATGACAAAGGATAAGACACAAGTTCAAAGCTTACGAGGTCTTCTCCATGTTTATTTGTGAAAATTTGTTTATCAAACATTGATGTGAAGGGTAAAAACAAATGAAAGGAACAGGAACAACAAGGACAGAACAAGTATTAAAACTGGGCATAAAACACACAGAAAACATTAAGCATGAAAAACAGCATTGATAAATTGAGCGAAGTCAAAACTAAGTCCATGTTTTGTCACAGAGGAAGTATTCATTCCCGGCAAGACTGACGATAAGAGGATCCGACAGACAAATCAAGAAGAGACTGTACACCTACTTTGAAAGCAATATCTCCTGTCGAATCTGAGAAAAAGTACGACGAAAAATCATATTTTGATATTTTTATTATTATTATTAAATAAATGGTGAATAAAAGGATATGGAGTAAATGCACATGAGACAAAGTCTCTACAAATACATGGTAAAAAACAAGCAAAGGAACAACGCTTTTATCAAGTGAACATTTCGTCATAGAGGAAGTACGTGCCCGACAACAGCACCGATAAGAACAACTTATCATATACCGGCTGTATACAAATTTTGTAAGGGACAACAACAATTACCAGAGAGTCCCTTCAATGGAACCCACTAGGAAAACGAGCCAGAGGCAGGCTCAGAAAATCCTGGAGAAAGTCATCGTCAGATGAGATGGAGAAAGCAGACTACAACTGTCATGAACTTGTTCGCAGCACCCACAACAGATTTAGATGGAGGATGACTGTTTGTGTAAAAATGTGCGGAAAAAACAATGGTTTCTCTATATTTTGTCTATACTAGAAAAAGAAGGAAAACGGGGAATGTGTCAAAGAGACAACGACCCAAAGGGGAGTAATAACAACTCAAAGCCATTATAAGATCTTCAATGAATGGTGAGGAAACCCCACACCCAACGGCAGATCGGAGTCGGCCCCTAAATAAAGAGTAATCAAATTCAGCGAAATAAACATCATCCTAGACTCCCTATAGACATGAAGTAAACAAACTAGAAAACAGACAAGACACACAAAGGCTTAATAAATTTCCTGACTTAGGACAGGCGCGAACCTGCAGCGGCCGGGTTAAACTAGTTTTATTGGGCCCGTTTCGTCTAACGGAAAGTACAAGAACAACAACACTGACAATATGAAGTTCCTTACAACTTACAAAACAAGGGCAGTAGAATACCGAAGGGACAAAGAACAAAATTACATAAATCAAAGTCCAGAGACAAGTTTGAACACCAGAAGACGGAAACTTACAATTTAGACGCTGCATCAATCTCAGAATAAGAAGCTGAGATAATGCCACACGGAAGGACAAAGTCAATGCAATATACCAAATTTTCTATTGAACTGGGGAATAATAAAAAGAATTGATATGGAGTAAATGCACATGAGACATACTCTACACATAAATGATAAAACCAAAGCAATGGAACAACGTTTTTATTGTTTTTCTTCATCTTGAAGTCATCATGAGGCCTTCGACAATGAGCTAAACTTACAACAGCGCTTATAAGACGGACGCACGATCATGGACGCCCGAAATTATCATTTATCCGTGCCCAGCGTTGAGGTTGGGATAATATTGAACAATTAAAAGTTTAACAAGGTAATTTTATTATTTTTCTTACCTTGTGATATGTTTAGCAGAATAGCGAGGTATCATTTTGTTACTTTTTATAAAAAATTTTCCACTTCTTTTTCAACTG